>AWOL01S0021134.1:0-11830 GCA_000715115.1 Nicotiana otophora
TTAACTTATTATATTTTGCAGGATTAATATTTACAAATACAGAAATATTGACCGGGAATAACAGAGTGAAGGGTGTTAAACCGACACCTTGTCAACAAAAAATTACACATTGTAAATAGAGTAAAAATAATATTTTTTGGTTATATGTGAGATTTTGAATCCCCTAACATGAAGAAAATACAAGAATAGTAGTTAGGGAGGGGTGGGGGGTGGGGGGAGGCTTCAAAGTTGTTTTAGGTCATATGTTCAAATTATAACGGTGACATTCTAGAATATTTTTGAATCCCCTTGTATAAATTTTCGGTTCCGCTAGTGATTCCACCGCTACATTACAGAGTAACTATGCTTATGAAGATACATGGTAACTCTCCCAATGTAACTATACTCACCAAGGCTTAAGGTTTTGCCTAGATGGGATTTATTTCCTTACATTGAATTTAATGCAAAACTCATCCACAAACCAAACAAATAATGGGAAGGGTCAGGGGCGGACCCACGTGAGAGCAAACGAGTTCAACTGAATCCGCTTCGTTGAAAAAGATACATTTAATATAAATGAACCCACTTAACACAACTGTGAAGGCGGCTCCGTGGTCGACCGGTTCATTTTCCCATTGAGTGTGAGGGAGATTCCGTATGTTTTCTTAATTTAGCTTCGATTCTTTTATCTTTTTAGCTTAACCTAGTTCTACTTAAAGTAACATATCAAAATTGTTAGCTCATATTTCCTTTAAAACTTATTCTTTGTGTCATATGGAGTTACAATTTATGTTATATTACTTATTATTTGTAAATTGTCATTTAAAAGTTACTTGTACGTGCAAATTGTGTATTTCTGTTTTTGTCTTTTAATTGCTTTATATGTAATAAACTTGTGTTTACTATTTATTTTATATATTTAACGCCACCTCAAAATGAAAATAATATTCATGGGCATTATTGGAAAAAAGAAAAAATCAACATACAAATTTCGCTTTATTTATCCCGCTTGAATAAAATTTTGGGTTCGCAACTGGAAAGGGCGTGTAAAAATAGGGAAAGAGGGAGAAGAGAAAGGCTTACTCTATAGCCATGGTAGTTTATGTAGTTATCATAGAGAGCAACTTCTTTACGTTTTTTCTTCTGCGTCGTCGCTGATGTGTCCTCCCATTTTTCACCGCCTATTCTTGCTCGTTGGTGCTCCATGGAAATATGGAAAACCAAAAGGGCAGATGATCGAAAGGGTTTATGCACTCAATGGGGTTTTCAAATTAGGGTCTTAGCTGGCTCTTTATATAGCTGTAGGGAAAATAAAAACGCGGGTATTATGTGATTTTTATAGGGTGAACACATAATTACCTACAAAAATAAAATTATTTAGCCTTGCTTATTTATTTACTTTTCTACCCATTAAACTAATTAGTTTTCTTCTTTTTTCTCTTTTTTTTTATTTTTCTGCTTCTTTTCTTTTTTTCTCGTTTTCTTTTTTTTTCCTCCTTTTTTGTTCATTTATTTTTACTCAAATCACATTATTATTATTATTACGGTAATTTAATTTCACACTCAATTTTGGTTCCTTCTTTATTATTTTTTTTTTCTTTTGTTTATTTTCTTTATTTCATATTCCTTTTTTAATTTCATTTAACTCCTTTTTGTTATTTTCTTTTTCTCTTCATAATCTAATTTCATTTACTTTTTTTCTCTTCTTTATAATTTTTCTTTTTTATACAATAAGAAAATATAAATGATACAGTAAATATTTGTTCATATTTTTTTAATATAACTAGTATAATATACATTTTAGTTTTTTTTTAGTTTTTTAATTCAATTATTCGAATAACTTATACATTATAATTGTTTTCTCTTCTCATTTTTGATTTTGTTGTTTTTTAATTTTATTTATTATTATTATTATTATTATTTCAAATTATTTTTTTATTTCATTCTTTTCATAATCTAACTAGTTTCCATCAACGTGTGTTGCACGTTAATAATGACACATAATAATTTAATAAATTATTTATATGGGAAAATAATAAATTTAATTACGTTATATTCATACACACATAGCAATTATTTAAATATAAAAATATTATTATATTAGCATAATACATAAATGATTGGACATCACCTGAACCTACAAAATGATCAATCTAGTTAAGTATTACTATGTAGTTATAGTTTAGAAATATGCAATGTGATATATCTTACTTAAGGACTTATTTGTACACAATATTTTTGTGTACGACCCATTCTGATTCTTTTGTTGCTCCATCTTGATGACCAAAACTAATATTAGCATTGGGATTATAACCCATTATTTTGGAAGACCAACCAAATCTATTTTAACAATTATGTTATATGTTCAAGACACAAAAAACATCTACCCTGAGTATAAAATTAATTTTATTATCTAATATGGTAAATTCAGTTAATTAAAAGAAAAAATCTGATAATTTTTAATCAATTTTTCTTTCTTATCAATTTTTTATTTTCGCCACCTTCTTCCATTATCACAATTTAACAGATCCTACGCCACTCTCATCACCCCAATTTTACACACCACAAATATTGTACATCACAAAGTTACAAACAACATTTTTTTCCCTTAAGTCTTTCGTCATATTTTACTATGATCATACCTTAATGTTGAATATTTTCTCCAAATAAGTTCTGGTCTGTAATGATGTAAGCACCAACACCACCGCCAAACAACAAAATCCTTTCTCTCATTCCATTTTCTCAACATTCACTATCAATGAAATAAAATATAAAGAGTTATACATATTTTAGGTATCTTTAATATTTATTCTAAACCCTAAATATTGGACTCTTCAAATTAATAAAAATATTACTTAAGAAATATCCGCGAAGTAACTTCACGGTATTCTTTTGTATTAGGTAAAGTTCTGAATATTAAAGTATATCCAATAGAATGGATAATTTTATGTTAAAAAGGGGGGGAAATATTTTAATGTGCAATGAAAAGGATAATGAAAATAAAATTTAACAAATATTTATCATTTAGCTAAAATTCTTAACTGCAATTTGCATTACAAAGATCTGTTTGCTCCCTAACAATAGGCTAACAATACAAAACACAAAACTTATATAGAGTAATATAGCCCGCTTGGCCAAACTTTTTTGGGCCAAACGTGTTTTTTTTCTTAGCTAAAAGTGCTTTATTCAAAATATTGAGGTGTTTGGCCAAGTTTTTGGAAGGAAAAAAGTGCTTTTGAAGAGAAGCAGAAGCAGTTTTGGAGAAGCAGAAAAAAATAATTTCTCTCCAAAAGTATTTTTTTAAAAATCACTTTTGATAAAAATAGACTTAGCAGTTTTTAAAAATTTGGCCAAATACTAATTACTGTTCAGAAGTGCTTTTCAAATTAATTAGCCAAGCACAAACTGTTTCTCACCAAAGTACTTTTGAAAAAATCACTTCTCAAAATAAGTTGATTTTTATAGCTTGGCCAAACAGGGTAATAGAGAACATATTGCTTTCCTAGTAAAATTGAGAATGGTCTAGCCAACCATCTACTTTTATTTTTTCCCGATTAAACCCTATTACAACTGTATATTCTGATGGTTGCTATACTTTATAGAAGTGTTTGGCTCCTTCAAACTCTCTACTCCTTCGGGGTAGGGGTAAGGTCTGCGTACATACTACCCTCCCCAGACCCCATTAATGGGATTCTACTGGGTTGTTGTTGTTGTTTGTTGTTGTTTGGCTCCTTCAAACTCTCTACTCCTTCGGGGTAGGGGTAAGGTCTGCGTACATACTACCCTCCCCAGACCCCATTAATGGGATTCTACTGGGTTGTTGTTGTTGTTTGTTGTTGTTTGGCTCCTTCAAACTCTCTACTCCTTCGGGGTAGGGGTAAGGTCTGCGTACATACTACCCTCCCCAGACCCCATTAATGGGATTCTACTGGGTTGTTGTTGTTGTTTGTTGTTGTTTGGCTCCTTCAAACTCTCTACTCCTTCGGGGTAGGGGTAAGGTCTGCGTACATACTACCCTCCCCAGACCCCATTAATGGGATTCTACTGGGTTGTTGTTGTTGTTTGTTGTTGTTTGGCTCCTTCAAACTCTCTACTCCTTCGGGGTAGGGGTAAGGTCTGCGTACATACTACCCTCCCCAGACCCCATTAATGGGATTCTACTGGGTTGTTGTTGTTGTTTGTTGTTGTTTGGCTCCTTCAAACTCTCTACTCCTTCGGGGTAGGGGTAAGGTCTGCGTACATACTACCCTCCCCAGACCCCATTAATGGGATTCTACTGGGTTGTTGTTGTTGTTTGTTGTTGTTTGGCTCCTTCAAACTAAATTGGAGATACAGTTCAAATTAAAAAGAGAAAAGCAGATCAAGTTATTCAAATTTATATGATGATCCGAAAAGAAGTATTTACAGAGTAATATGATTACTTTGTCCTAATCGAAACAGAATTCCACCCTTGAATAATTTACAATTATACCTTAAATTATACAAATATTTAAGGGCATAAAAGTCGATCAATATTTCGGGAATATTTTAATCGTTCAATATTTAGCATAAAATATTCGTGCTTTTATAATAATATAGAAGATAGATATAGATATAGATATAGATAGATTCTGCACATATTTTTGGCTCTTTTCTTTCACTAAATTTGCATTCCAAATATATAATTATTGACCTACTCAACTTGAAACCTTTAGACGTCTGTGTCCAAACTTCCAACCTAGCGTCTCATCATTTATTTGTTAAAGATTAAAAAATAAGATTCATGACGCTTATGCATCCCGTCTTAGGGTTTGCGCCTCGCCCCGTATAACATAAAACGTGTCGCCTTAAAATATTGCTTTGGAGAGGGAACGCTACATCCGCCACCATTTGAAAGTCAGGGGACCTAAACTGAATAATGCTGAACCTCAAGGGTCGAGCTATAACTTAGCCCGGAAACTATCAACTCATCCCACTGCCCCTCCTTTCGACAGCAGCAACAGCAACAGCAGCAGAGAAACGGATAAACCCTCCTAAAATCCTTGAGCTCAACAACGTCAAGCAAAGCCCTTCCGAAAGACCTTCAAAGGTATATATTGTTGCCATTGATTTTCATTTGCTATTATATTAAGGTTTCCTTGACAAATATCCCATTATGCTAAAGCAATTTCACACTTCAAAGCCACAGTCTTTACTAGTTGTATGCCATCCAATAATTCTAAAGCACCATTTCAAGTTGACATCTTTGAGTATTTCTAATGGTATCTGCAAGAAATCCCAAACCCATGATTTGAATCGCTTATTAAGCCCCAGAAATTTAGTCCCTTTCAGCACTAAACCACCTTCTAAAAATTTGAACTTGGATATATCTGTGAATTTTTCATGTGGATTTCACCCAAAATATCGTCTTGGTAACTACTGTTTAATTACTGCTAGAAGTTATTCAGCTTCGGATTATGGGAAAATAGCAGAAGGCAGTGAAAGGAATCTTCCTTGGCTTGCAAAAGATAAAGCTAAACAAACTAAGAAAAATGAAAAAGTTGTTATAAGCCGATCTTCGTGGGAGGAATCGGCTGAGAAGTTCTTAAAAGATGGTCGTTCTGCTGTGAAAAATGCAGAATTCAAGAGATATGAGGATAGACGAGACGATTATCAGGGAAATACTTATAGTGGTGAAGGAGAAGACGATGAGGGAGATATGGAGGAAGTTGATGATCCAAGGTGGGATAAGATTAAGAACACGTTCAATCGGATTAAGGTAAGACCGGGGTCTGATAGGCCGGAGGTTAGAAGGTGGAACAATCAAGATAGTTGGGGTAAAAAGACATGGAAAGAGGCAACTGAATCAACCATACCACGAATGATTGGCGAGGGAATTTATGGGGTTGGCCCTGTTTTGGCTGCATTGTCTGCGGGAAGAAGGGAATTTTATTCTCTGTATATACAGGAAGGATTGGATTTGAGTGGGAATAACCGGAAAAAGAAGGATAAGAAAGGGTTTGAAAGAGTTTTGAGGATGGCGGAAAAAGTTGGATTGAGTAAAAAGGAGGTATCTAAACATGACCTCAATATGTTTGCTGATAACAGGCCTCATCAGGGACTGGTCCTCGATGCGTCTCCCTTGGAAATGGTTGGTATCAAGGAGTTGGAACCTGTTTCAACTGAGGAAGAGAGCACTCCTCTTTGGGTAGCTTTGGATGAGGTTACTGATCCTCAGAATTTGGGGGCAATTATACGGTCTGCTTACTTTTTTGGAGCTGCAGGGATTGTCTTGTGTGCTAAGAACTCTGCACCGTTGAGTGGGGTAGTGAGCAAAGCAAGTGCCGGTTCACTTGAATTAGTGGAGTTGAGGTCTTGCAAGAATATGATGCAATTCCTAACGTCTTCAGCAGAAAATGGATGGCGGGTCATAGGTGGATCTGTTTCTTCAAGAGCTGTTCCATTGCGTGAGATTGTGCCTGGTCCTCCTACAATCCTTGTTTTGGGAAGTGAGGGCACTGGTCTGAGGCCGTTGGTGGAGAGATCTTGTACTCAGTTAGTTAAAATTCCAGGAAACATCCCCGTGGATATAATTGTCGGAGAAGACGAAGATGATCATAGTTCGTCAGGTCAGAACTTTAGGTCCTTCATGGCTGTGGAAAGCTTGAATGTAAGTGTAGCAGCAGGTGTGCTTCTTCATCACTTGACTGCCAGCAATTGTAGCAAAAACAACTAACAAGAAAAACAAGCTAATGTAACTTTATTAGATTTGATTGCAAATTGTTTCGACGATTTTCATCTGCATTTTGATGGTCTTGTTTCTGTGTTGTGCAAGGAGTAATTTAAGTATGCATACAGGCATTTGGTGATTTTCCTGCAATTAGTTGGCTTTGTTCACCTTGCATATCAAAGTAATCTATCCAAGACTTGTTGAACTAGTTCTGCTTGTGATATTTCTCTGTACGAACTTGGTTGTTTTTGGAGTTACCCTTTGTAGGCATGGTAGGTTTGATGGTACTTGTTGGAACTGATAATGCATGAAAACAGTAACAACTAACAACAAACAATGACATGTATGATCAACTAGAGTACAATATTGAAATTGCAGATCTAAATATCAAAATTGCATTGTCAATGTATAGTATTAATTTTACTACTGAAAAATGTGATCAGGATAAAGGTTTATGATGTTTGCTGTGGTGGGGTCATGGCAAGCCAATGCGTTTTTTGATTTCATGGTACCTTGGGACATTTGGTTGACCTATAGACTCGTGCCTGCTTCTTGAATAAACATAAGTTTGACAATAGACACATAGTGATTACCGATTCATTATGGTTGAGTTTTTGTCTTGTGATTATTAACTGCTACATCTATGGATTTGCAAAGCAGAAAAGATAAAAATCTTCGAATACTCAGTGTGAAATGAGATATTGGGAAGGTGATATAATATTATGCGGTTAGAGATGCTAAACGAAACCTTTCTTAGCGTTACACAGCAACTACTGAAGAAAGAAAGAATCCCTTCATAGATGGACCAGCTATGTGTTTATTGAGCAAAAGGGAATCAAATGTGAGAATGAGGCATAAGGGAGTTTGCTTTCCGGTTAGGTAATACTTTATGAATATCTTCCCAGGCTTATATTCTTTGTTTCCTTTGAAATCTAGGAAGAATATTAAAAAGGGGGAAACCGAGTAACAAACTTCATGTTTGGGAGTTACCTATCAAAAGAAAAATCATGTTTGCTTTTGAGTATCATAGCCTGACTATTCTTGGGTAGTGTTTGTCAATCATGTGAGCCTTGAGTTTGCATCAAGTTATGATTTCCATGGAGAATGGAAGAGCATTTTCAGGAATCTCTTGTTATTTATTTATTTATTTTTTTCTTTTTTCAATTTGTTCATTTGTTTCTTGTTATTGTGTGGGTTTGGATGGGGTTTCCCTATTGATTTTACATGATAGAGAGGTAGTAAATTGTCTGAGGGTTTCACCATTCAAAAAGAAAAAGAAGAACAATATCCTTGTTTTTTCATTGTGACCTTCAACTGCCCAATTTGTGCATGATTTAGACAAATTACTTGAAAATACACTTGCTTGCTTACATGACTTCCTTATCGAAATAAGTAGTACATGACCTATAGTTGTTTTGGGGGTTTAAATATGAAATGCTTGTGCTAATGTATTTAGGTAATTAAACTTCTCGCTAATTATTTGTTTCTGATTTCCAGAATTGTGATATTATCTTGAAAGAATTACAAGAAAATACACATGACCTTACACCATAACAAAAAATGGCCCATGTTTTTATGTTTTACCCAACCTAGCCCATATTGCACATATTTTGAAAGCACTAGCAAATTCAAAACTTGTGTTCTTACAACCATTGCTTCTAAAAGCTACGGAGTTAAATATGTGTTCTCAACCATTGCTTTCACTCTCTCTTCTTCTCACATCTTCTACATATGCTTCAAGGGGTTGTCCGCCTTTGCTGCTTCTTACCCTGTGTCACCTGGTTGCAATGTAAGAAAATTGAAGAGTAGAAGTCCACCATTGAAGGCCATTCAAAGCTTTGCTTTCGAAAATAGGATTTTTTGAGTTTGTTAGTTGTTTGGATTGGGTGTTATTCCAATTGATTGAAAATATCAAAAGGAGTTCAAAATTTAATTTGAAGTAATTTGGAGTAGATTTGAGCAAGATTTGAGTTAAATTTTAGAAAAGACGCAAGGAAGAAGACGAAGTCAGTTTTTTGTATAATTATGTATAATATTATATAATAGTGTATATGAGTGTATAAACACATCTTATACACTTTTTTACAAGCGTATGTAGACGAACTTCTTTCACGATTTTCAATTGCAATTCTTGTTCAAAACCAGTCCAAATCTCCATTAAATGACTTCAAATTTTATATACAACCTCCTTATACTATTTCTAACAAGTCTAAATAACACCCACTCCAAATTTCTCAAAAATCAAATTCGAAATTTAAACCCACATGTTTAAGCTTGTTAAAAATTTAATTTTCACCATCCAAATGGATTTTTTTTGTTGAACTAATATTTGAGTCACAGTTACTGATTCGAAAATTAACTTAAAAGGTTGAGCAATCTTTTTTTAAAATTAAATAGTAATTTTTAGAACCTATTAGGGTTGGATGTTGAATCTTAATCTATTATTTTTGGGCTAATTGGTTGTAAATTGAAATATGAGCTATAAAATTGAAAAACAGGGAGCTCCGTTGTTCTTATGTGAAATTGTAACTATTATCTTCTTATTTGTGGGTAATTGCCTCTTTTTTCTCCTTTTCTTTTTTCTCGTTCTTTCTTTCTTTTTTGCTTTTTTCTCCTTTGCTGTTCATATATTTTTTCTCAATCATATTATTCCTTATTTTTTTCCCATCATAATCTGATTCCACACTCAATTTTTGGTTCCTTTCTTTTCATTTTTTTCTTTCCTTTTGTTCATTTTCTTTATTTCTTGTTCCTTTTGTATTTCATTTAACTTTTTTTTCTTTTATGTCCTTTTTTTCCATATAATTTAATTTCATTAACTTAATTTTTGCGCGGGTTGCACGCCGCAACGGATGCGTTAAATGTTTAATTGGAGAATTGGGTTACACGCCGCAACGAAATTGATTATAAATATATTGGTGGATCGGGTTGCCCGCCGCAACGAAATTTAAATATGAAATTATTGTGATATTAAGGTGAATTCCAATTGTAATTCTCATGATGCATTCCATGTTGGGATGGTTATTGTGGCTTCTTAAATCACTTCATTATATTTTGAATATAATTAATTAACCGTCAATATATTAAAAATGGGACACTATGGACTTCTTGTGTGAGTCATACCTCCTATGTGATATGATAAGTTGTTGAAACTTAGTAAATTTAAATGAAAGAATTTTCAAGAGGTTCTACTTGTGTGTCTTTCAAAAATAAAACTCATATTTTATTCGGAGATTTATTAATCTAAATGGTGATTATATTTCTACTCTAATTAGTATCTCAAATTTGATCATTATCTTATTATCATGTAATTTACGTAAAACAATTATTATTTTGTATTGCTTTAATAAATCCCATATTTATCTCGTTAAGATTTGATTGAATGTCTTATTTGTATAAATATAATATTTTATCGGATATCATATATTTCTAAACTAAATTCAATTGATATTATATTTGTACAACCTATCCACTATTTTACCTTATTTAAATCCTAAATTGGCTAAATAGCTCATTTGACACTTTACTATGTTCAAGTTGGAATTGTGTTTGATTGTATTTAAATTATTCATCATTTCATGGTAAGGACGAGAGTAAAAGCACGATGGGCGATGTCGTGCCATTTTAATATTATAGTTGTACTCTGATTGTGTGGTTGCTTAATTGCTTGATTGTTTGCTCGATGCCATCTGTCCCGACCTAATTTCCCCTTCGTGTGACGTCGTGACTTCACCTAGTCTCTATAACTAGGTAAGCCTAATATGTTTGCGGAATAATGAAATAAAAATATAAATTTAACTAACTATTCAAAAATACACAACAATCTCAAACTCCGGAACATCGTGAATCACAAACTACAAGAGGAAAAATTTAGTGTCTTTATACATCAGAGTCTATCAAAAGAAAATACAGAAGATAATGGACATGAGGAAGAGTAGAAAGGGAACTCTGAGGTCTGCGGACGCGGAAGATATACCTTGAAGTCTCCAAAGTTGTCCCGGCTCACTGATAGTTCGGCTGATAAGGAGCACCTGCATCTGCACACGAAAAACATGTGCAGAAGAGTAGTATGAGTACACCATAATCGGTACCCAGTAAATGTCAAGCCTAACCTCGGTAGAGTAGTGACGAGGTCAGGTCCGGGCCCTACTGGAATATGATAATAAAGCAAGGCAAGAATGAAATATCACAGTAAGATAAAGACTGAAATTTAACAAGAAAGAATTCATAGAAGGTAACAACTCAATACACAGAAATATAACAAGGGATCTCCCGAGATACCGTCTCGTAGTCCCAAACGTAAATGTGCAGGGAGGATCTCCCGGAATACCGTTCCGTAGTTCCAAAGTAAATATGCAAGACAAGGGGATCTGTCAGAACACCGTTCCGCAGTCCCAAAGTAAATATGCAGTACAAGGGGATCTCCCGGAATACCGTTCCGTAGTCCCAAAGTAAATATGCAACGCAAACAATAGAAATACAACATCATGAAATCTTACGATTTAGACTAAGTACCAGTCAAGGAAGAAGTAGGAAATTCACTAAGCATACTGCAGAGAGTTCACATAAGCAATTAAGACACGTAGATATGCTGTATTAGACTAAACAGTTTAGCTACACATATTAGAATAACTCAATTAAGAATGAAAATAGATTAATATTCATTAAAGTGGTATAACTCAAAATAAAAGGAAAACATGTTGCTGCTCAGTAATAAAATCGGGTTTTACTACAACTAGCCCGTGTATGTACTCGTCACCTCACGTACACGGCGCTCACATATCACAATGGTTCAAAATCTTAAGGTGGATTTCTCCCCCCCCTCCCCCTCCCCATAAAGTTAGACAAGCAACTTACCTCGAGTCAAGCTCAATCAATCCGTAAGAATGCCCTTTCCTCGATTATCCGACTCCGAATGACCCAAATCTAGCCACACACAATTGCATATCATAAATACAACTATAATAGACTAATCTAATTAATGAAATCAAGATTTTAATAAAATTCCGAAATCCGTCCTAAAAAGTCAACCCGAGCCCATGTCTCGGAATCGGGTAAAAGTCACAAAATTCGAAAGCCCATTCACTCACGAGTCTAACCATATCAAATTTACAAAACTCCGACACCAAATGGTCCTTCAAATCCACAAATCAAACTTTCCAA
>AWOL01S0021134.1:11864-65670 GCA_000715115.1 Nicotiana otophora
CAAGCTCAATCAATCCGTAAGAATGCCCTTTCCTCGATTATCCGACTCTGAATGACCCAAATCTAGCCAAACACAATTGCATATCATAAATACAACTATAATAGACTAATCTAATTAATGAAATCAAGATTTTAATAAAAAATCTGAAATCCATCCTAAAAAGTTGACCCAGGCCCACATCTCGGAATCGGGCAAAAGTCACAAAATTCGAAAGCCCATTCACTCACGAGTCTAACCATATCAAATTTACAAAAATCCGACACCAAATGGTCCTTCAAATCCACAAATCAAACTTTCCAAATCCCTAGCCTCCAACTCCCAATTTCCACCTTAAATACACACTAGCTAGGTGAAAAAATAAATGGGGAAGCAAGATTATTGATAAACAATAAGCACAAGGGACATACCTCAAGAAACCCCTAAAAAATACTCTCAAGAAATCGCCAAACCCGAGCTCAAAATGTTGAAAATAAGCAAACATCGCGAACCTTTGCATTTAAGTGTTCTGTCTAGACATCTCGCACCTGCGGACTCTCTGTCGCATTTGCGACTATCGCAGGAGTGGAAATGCATCGCACCTGCGGCTCCCCTTCACACATGTGCCCATCTGCCTGCATCTGCGACTCTCGTAGGTGCAGGAAAGTCGTCGCACCTGCGGTTCCTGCCCAACTCCTTCTTGGCCGCATCTGCGGCTCCTTCTTCGCACATGCGATCCCGCACCTGCGGTATCCCCTCCGCAGGTGCAAAAACACTAGAAATCAAAAAATCCTCAGCAACTAGCTTAAGTCCAAATTCAATCCGTTAAGCATCCGAAACACACCCGAGGCCCCCGGGACTTCAACCAAACATACCAACAAGTCCTAAAACACCATACAAACTTAGTCGAGCCCTCAAACCATATCAAACAACGCTAAAATCACAAATCACCCTCCGATTCAAACTTAATGAACTTGAAACTATAAACTTCTACAACCGATGCCGAAACCTATCAAATAACGTCCGGTTGACCTCAAATTTTGCACACAAGTCATAATTAACATTACGGACCTACTCCAACTTCCAGAATCGGAATCCGATCCCGATATCAAAATTTTCACTACCAGTCCAAATCTCCAAAAATTCGACTCTCGCCATTTCAAGCCTAAATAAGCTACGGACCTCCAAAATACAATCCGGACACGCTCCTAAGTCCAATATCACCCAAAGGATCTAACGGAATCTACGGAACTCCATTTCGAAGTCGTCTTCATACAGTTCCGACTAAGGCCAAAATCCTAAGGACAAACTAGATCAATTATATTTTGCAAATTTCTTTCTTTTTCTAGTTTTTACAGAATATATATTTTTCAGTTTTTAAAAGCATTTTAAAAAAAAATATTTCAGGGCATTATTGATCCATTTTGAATAACACAAGGGCATTATTTGACCCATTTTATAACGGCAGGGTCATTTTTGGATTCAAATTTAAACGAGGGTTATAATTGATCCATTTCGAATATCACAAGGTCATTTTGGGGCCTTTTCCCTTTTATATACAACCTCCTTATACTATTTCTAACAAGTCTAAATAACACCCACTCTAAATTTCTCACAAAATTAAATTCGAAATTTAAACCCACATGTTTAAGCTTGTTAAAAATTTAATTTTCACCATCCAAATGGATTTTTTTTGTTGAACTAATGTTTGAGTCACAGTTAGTGATTCGAAAATTAACTTAAAAGGTTGAGCAATCTTTTTTAAAAATTAAATAGTAATTTTTAGAACCTATTAGGGTTGGATGTTGAATCTTAACCTATTATTTTTGGGCTAATTGGTTGTAAATTGAAATATGAGCAATAAAATTGAAAAACAGGGAGCTCTGTTGTTCTTATGTGAAATTTTAACTATTATCTTCTTATTTGTGGGTAATTGCCTCTTTTTCCTCCTTTTCTTTTTTCTCGTTCTTTCTTTATTTTTTACTTTTTTCTCCTTTGCTGTTCATATATTTTTTCTCAATCATATTATTCCTTATTTTTCCCCCATCATAATCTGATTCCACACTCAATTTTTGACTCCTTTCTTTTCATTTTTTTCTTTCCTTTTGTTCATTTTCTTTATTTCTTGTTCCTTTTGTATTTCATTTAACTTTTTTTTTTCTTTTATGTCCTTTTTTTCTATATAATTTAATTTCATTAACTTAATTTTTGCGCGGGTTGCACGCCGCAACAGATGCGTTAAATGTTTAATTGGAGAATCGGGTTACACGTCGCAACGAAATTGATTATAAATATATTGGTGGATCGGGTTGCACGCCGCAACGGAATTAAATGAAAATTGATTATATTAGTGGATCGGTTTGCCCGCCGTAAAGGAATTTAAATATGAAATTATTGTGATATTAAGGTGAATTCCAATTGTAATTCTCATGATGCATTCCATGTTGGGATGGTTATTGTGGCTTCTTAAATAACTTCATTATATTTTGAACATAATTAATTAACCGTCAATATATTAAAAATGGGACACTATGGACTTCTTGTGTGAGTCATGCCTCCTATGTGATATGATAAGTTGTTAAAACTTAGCAGATTTAAATGAAAGAATTTTCAAGAGGTTCTACTTGTGTGTCTTTCAAAAATAAAACTCATATTTTATTTTGAGATTTATTAATCTAAATGGTGATTATGTTTCTACTCTAATTATTATCTCAAATTTAATCATTATCTTATTATCATGTAATTTACGTAAAAAAATTATTATTTTGTATTACTTTAATAAATTCCATATTTATCTCGTTAAGATTTGATTGAATGTCTTATTTGTATAAATATAATATTTTATCGGATATCATATATTTCTAAACTAAATTCAATTGATATTATATTTGTACAACCTATCTACTATTTTACCTTATTTAAATCCTAAATTGGCGAAATAGCTCATTTGGCATTTTACTATGTTCAAGTTGGAATTGTGTTTGATTGTATTTAGATTATTCATCATTTCATGGTAAGGACGAGAGTAAAAGCACGATGGGTGATGCCGTGCCATTTTAATATTATAGTTGTACTCTGACTGTGTTGTTGCTTAATTGCTTGATTGTTTGCTCGATGCCATCTGCCAGGACCCAATTTCCCCTCCGTGTGACGTCGTGACTTCACCTAGTCTCTATAACTAAGTAAGCCTAACATTTTTGCGGAATAATGAAATAAAAATATAAATTTAACTAACTATTCAAAAATACACAACAATCCCAAAATCCGGAACATCGTGAATCACAAACTACAGGAGGAAAAATTTAGTGTCTTTATACATCAGAGTCTATCAAAAGAAAATACAGGAGATAATGGACATGAGGAAGAGTAGAAAAGGAACTTCGAGGTCTACGGACGCGACAGATATACCTTGAAGTCTCCAAAGCTGTCCCGGCTCACTGATAGTTCGGCTGATAAGGAGCACCTGCATCTGCACATGAAAAATATGTGCAGAAGAGTAGCATGAGTACACCACAATCGGTACCCAATAAGTATCAAGCCTAACCTCGGTAGAGTAGTGACGAGGTCAGGTCCGGGCCCTACTGGAATATGATAATAAAGCAAGGCAAGAATGAAATATCACAGTAAGATAAAGACTGAAATTTAACAAGAAAGAATTCACTCAATACACAGAAATACAACAAGGGATCTCCCGAGATACCGTCTCGTAGTCCCAAACGTAAATGTGCAGGGGGGATCTCCCAGAATACCATTCCGTAGTCCCAACGTAACTATGCAAGACAAGGGGATTTCCCGGAATACCGTTCCGCAGTCCCAAAGTAAACATGCAGTACAAGGGGATCTCCCGGAATACCGTTCCGTAGTCCCAAAGTAAATATGCAACGCAAACAATAGAAATACAACATCACGAAATCTTACGATTTAGACTAAGTACCAGTCAAGGAAGAAGTAGGAAATTCACTAAGCATACTGCACAGAGTTCACATAAGCAATTAAGATACGCAGACATGCTGTATTAGACTAAACAGGATAGCTACACATATTGGAATAACTCAATTAAGAATGAAAATAGATTAATATTCATTAAAGTGGTATAACTCAAAATAAAAGGAAAACATGTTGCTGCTCAGTAATAAAATCGGGTTTTACTACAACTAGCCCGTGTATGTACTCGTCACCTCACGTACACGGCGCTCACATATCACAATGGTTCAAAATCTTAAGGTGGATTTCTCCCCCCCCTCCCCCTCCCCATAAAGTTAGACAAGCAACTTACCTCGAGTCAAGCTCAATCAATCCGTAAGAATGCCCTTTCCTCGATTATCCGACTCCGAATGACCCAAATCTAGCCACACACAATTGCATATCATAAATACAACTATAATAGACTAATCTAATTAATGAAATCAAGATTTTAATAAAATTCCGAAATCCGTCCTAAAAAGTCAACCCGAGCCCATGTCTCGGAATCGGGTAAAAGTCACAAAATTCGAAAGCCCATTCACTCACGAGTCTAACCATATCAAATTTACAAAACTCCGACACCAAATGGTCCTTCAAATCCACAAATCAAACTTTCCAAATTCCTAGCCTCCAACTCCCAATTTTCACCTTAAATACACACTAGCTAGGTGAAAAAATAAATGGGGAAACAAGATTATTGATAAACAATAAGCACAATGGACATACCTCAAGAAACCCCTAAACAATGCTCTCAAGAAATCGCCAAACCGAGCTCAAAATGTTGAAAATGAGCAAAAATTGCGAACCTTTGCATTTAAGTGTTCTGTCTAGACATCTCGCACCTGCGGACTCTCTGTCGTATTTACGACTATCGCAGGAGTGGAAATGCATCGCACCTGCGACCCCCCTTCGCACCTGCGCCCATCTGCGACTCTCGCAGGTGCAGGAAAATCTTCGCACCTGCGGTTCCTGCCCAACTCCTTCTTGGCCGCATCTGCAGCTCCTCCTTCGCACATGCGATCCCGCACCTGCGGTCTCCCCTCCGCAGGTGCAAAAACATTAGAAACCAGAAAATCCTCAGCAACTAGCCTAAGTCCAAATTCAATCCGTTAAGCATCTGAAACACACCCGAGGCCCCCGGGACTTCAACCAAACATACCATCAAGTCCTAAAACACCATATAAACTTAGTCAAACCCTCAAGCCATATCAAACAACGCTAAAATCACAAATCACCCTCCGATTCAAACTTAATGAACTTGAAACTATAAACTTCTACAACCGATGCCGAAGCCTATCAAATAACGTCCGATTGACCTCAAATTTTGCACACAAGTTATAATTAACATTACGGACCTACTCCAATTTCCGGAATCGAAATCTGACCCCGATATCAAAATTTCTACTACCGGTTCAAATCTCCAAAAATTCGATTCTCGCCATTTCAAGCCTAAATAAGCTACGGACCTCCAAAACACAATCCGGACACGCTCCTAAGTCCAATATCACCCAACGGAGCTAACGAAACCGACGAAACTCCATTTCGAAGTCGTCTTCATACAGTTCCGACTACGGTCAAAATCCTAAGACTTAAGCTTTCGTTTAGGGACTAAGTGTCCCAAGTCACTCCAAAATCCAAAACGAAACCTCCCGACAAGTCACAATAGTAGAAAAAGATATGGGAGAAGCAGTAAATAGGGGATCAAGCTTATTACTCTCAAAACGACCGGCCGGGTCGTTACACTATCCGTGTTATCATTATTTTCACTGTTGAATTGAATTGGAAATTCTTCTATTATTGGTCTTATATTTATATTCTTTCTTTGTTAGCTTTATGTAACATATTGTACATGTTTATATGTCTGGTAGGTGTCTTGACCTGGCCTCGTCACTACTCTACCGAGGCTACTCTACCGAGGTTAGGCTTGATACTTACTGGGTACCGTTGTGGTGTACTCATACTATGCTTCTGCACATCTTTTTGTGTAGATCCAGGTAACTCAAAGCTATTGATATTCTTGTTAGTTTATCGAGCATTGCTGTGGAGACTCAAGGTATACCTGTTGTCGCGTTCGCAGGCTTCAGAGTCACCTTCTGATATTTTTCTTACACTGTTTAATTATATTCTGGAACAGTTGTATTTAGAGATTTTCTAGTAAACTCTGTAGAGCTTGTGACTTGTACTACCGGTTTTGGGATTATAGGAAGTTTCTATTACAAATTTGTTCCACATAATTGATTTCTTTATTATCATTTAAACTGAATTGTTAAAAATGGTTAAAATTATTCTAACATTGGTTTGCTTAGCAAGTGAAATATTAGACGCCATCAAAGTTCCGAAGGTGAGAATTTCGGGTCGTGACACACACAAGGAGCGAGCCCGATTTTGACCGTATATAGAGCCAACCCTTGATTTGAAACTCGAAGATAATATGTCTACCCCTCTAATCCTCTCTATTTAAATATCAAATTTAGGTAGCATAATGCATGGCTCGAACAAATCCCTCAATCTTTGCCATGTGAACTAATCTTAGTATCTCTACCAAACATTTCTTTAATCATAGTTCATTATAAATCTTTAATAGTGCATATGAATTTGTTTTACATTTTGACGATAAAGTGTTCATAAAAATAAGTAGAATACGGCTATACATCATACATCAGCACGACTAGTACTTTTTTTTTCCTTTTTGTTTTTTGATTTTGTTAGATTCTTTTTTGTGGCATATGTATAAAGTTTGTTTATATATATATAAAGAGTCCATTACTCAGAAGATCATTCAACTATTCAAAATTATAGACTAAAGTCACTTTACTTCATTTGTAAAAGGGAAGCCATTGAACTATGACTATTACACACAAATGGCCACTCAACCGGTATTATCAAACTTTTCGGTGAAAAGATGTGACGTGACATTCTACATGAATATTTTATATTTTCGGACCAAATAAAATAGTTAACACCCAATCAAAACCTAAAAACTCCACTCATAAATCGTACTCGACCCGCTAAATGTCCACATTTAAAAACTCACCGGCTAAATGATACCTAAAGGCTAATTGCAAAAGCATCTCCCTTTTTTTATAAAATAAAGTGCTAATACCCTAAAACTCTTCTAAATATTTTTGTCAGTTTCCTACTTAAATTATTCGGTATTCTCAAGACCCCCTGAATTATATTGTCCTTCATATTAAAACCCACTCGTTGTATTCTTAAAGATTTGTCTAGTATATGCTCCTAATTATCTAAAATATTTGCCATGTGATACGACACGTGGCTATTTAATTTAACTTAAAAGCCCTCTAAACTATTACCTTTTTGCCAGTTATAATTACCAAACCAACCCAATGGTGTCGGATTTTTAAATCTATAAACCAAACCAAACCAAACCAATAAAGTCGGGTGTTTGCTCCAAATATGTAACTTTTGCTCCAAATATTTCTTTAGTCCTAGTAGGATACAACTATATAATATAGTTTTCAAGAAAATAATACAATATTATGAGATGAGTCATAGCACTGTACTAAAATATTCAATAACAAAGATAATAAAATCGCATAAAAAAATATTACTAATTAATACGCCATAATAAAAATTAACATAATCTAAAAATACTATATAGGTCATGCTAAAATAAATACAGCTAATACGTACTATTAACTAAATAGCTAAGTACTAAAGAAAAAGATAAGCTAAGTTATGCATTTTCATTATAAACCAATGCAAAACTAAAAAATAAATATCCAACACTACTGTCATTCCTAGTATCGAATTGAATTTTTTTATTAGTATTGGTTAAACTTTATTTGACTTACTACCTTTATGGGCTATTAAATTTGTTGGACCATTCAAGAATGTTAAGTCTAAACTTTAAATAATACAGATAAAATTGTGAACAAGTTAAAGAAATATTTATAAATTATATTAAAATAAATATTAATGTCACGATCCGAAATTTCTACTTTCGGGACCGTGATGGTGCCTAATATTTTACTTGCTAGGCAAGCCAACGTTAGAGAATCTTTAAGCCAGTTTTTAATCAATTCAAATAAGTAAAACCAATTAAACCGAAATGAAACTAAAACGAAGTACGAAGTAGCATAATAACTAATAATATCTAAGTATAACCCGGATCTGGAGTCACAAGTACACAAGCCTCTAGAGTCTCTACAAATAGAGTTTAAAATAAGTACAACTATCTCGAATGAAAAGAACAATAAATAGGGAAAGTGGAAGGGGACTTCAAGGTTTGCGGACGCCAGCAAATCTACCTCGAGTCTCCAAATGCTAATCCAAGCTGATGCACCTCACGTACAGTTGGGACCGGTACCAAAATCTGCACAAGAAGTGCAGAGTGTAGTATGAGTACAACCAATCCAATGTACAAAGTAAGTGTCGAGCCTAACTTCGACGAGGTAGTGACAAGGCTATGACAAGATACCCACGTAATTAAACTTGTACAGACGAAAATATACATATAACATAACTATCACGACCCAAAACCAACCGTCATGATGGGGCCTATCGTGGAACTAGGAAAGCCACTACTCAACATCTCTACACAGTAAAAGCTTTGAAAATAAAGACGAAAGCAATTAATATTTAAAAAAAACCTTTTTGAAAATAGAAATAATCCAAAATATGATACAATCCATCCCAAAACCGGGGTATCACAGAGTACATGAGCGTCTAAACCAAAATACAATCCACTACAATGTCTAGAAAATACAAACTAAAATACAGATAGAGATAAAGAAGGAGAGTCAAGGCCTGCGAATGCCATGCAGCTATCTCGATAGTCTCCGGGATCTGGCTCCTCAATCAACAACCACCGTGACCAGAAATGCCTGGATCTGCATGTGAGGTGTAGGGAGTAACGTGAGTACAACCAACTCAATAAGTAACAAGTCCAACCTTTGGACTGAAAGGTAGTGACGAACTCAACCAGCACAGTTCAAAAAGGAAAATAATAGTGCAGAAACGTAGGCATGCTTTCAAGTTAAATAGATAGTTCAAAACAGTAAAGTAGATCAAATCTGAACAATGTGAAGAATATAACTCTTCTACTTCTACATGCTAATGCACATGCTGTATGTGATGCACCATGCTGACAGCCTCATGGGCTCACACTCTCAAATGCTTAACCACTCGATATTGTATATGGCCCATACGGCCCAGGAAAGATCCATCCCGGATTATATACATCACTGACCATCAGTCACCCTGTATCGAGGAAGGCCAATCCAGCCATATAGAGAAGATCCATCTCCAGGTATCAAGTGCTTCGGACAACACCCATGTTCAGGGAAGATCCATCCCTCAATAATATCAACCATGCTCACTGGGGAGGTGTACAAACTACGGAGGTGCTCCTACAACAAGCGCTATCATAAAATCAGTATAATTGCTGCGGCGTGCAACCCGATCCCATAACCGTCACTCATAATCAGGCTCTCAGCCTCACTCAGTCATCAATCTCTCCAGTCTCACTCACAGGCTCACAAATGTCATGAAAACTAGCCCGAAACAATGATATGATATATCAATAAATAACAACTAAGACTGAGATATGGTATGAAATGAATGAATATGACTGAGTACAAAGTATCAATGAAATCAGTAAGGTGACAACAAGAAACGACCACTATGGGTCCTAATGGTACCGACATAAATCCTAAACATGACATTTAGCATGATTGACAACTCAATTAATTTATCGCATGATAAAAACACGGATATCAACAAGATAGGATCACTATACAGTGCCATGAAATCAACCAGGTCATAATTCTCACGGTGCACGCCAGCACGCCTGTCACTTGGCATGTACATCACCTCAATACCAATCACGTAACACATAATTCGGGGATTCGAACCCTCAGAACCAAGTTTGAAAGTGTTACTTACCTCGAACCACGTAATTCTTTATTCTTCTATGCTTCTGCCTCGCAAATCGGTCTTCGAACGCCTCGAATCTAGTCACAATAAATTTGATTCAGTCACTACAAATTATAGGAATAAATTCCATATGAAATTCTACATTTTCCAATAAAAATCCGAAATTGCACTTAAAAATCGCCCGTAGGGCCCACGTATTGCAACCCGACAAAAGTCACGAAATATGAACGTCCATCCAACCATGAGTCCAACCATACTAATTTTATCAAAATCCGACATCAACTCGACCTCCAAATCCTCAAATATTATTTTAAAATCCCAAGGTCCAAATTCCCGATTTACACCTCAAAAACACGTAATCTAGTCGGATTATTTGATGATAATTCAATATTATGGAGTATAAATGATTACAAGTTACTTACCTAAATATTTTCCGTGATTTATCGCTCAGATATCGCCTCAACCCGTGTTGGAAATGCCCAAAAATGGCCAAAGCTCGGAACTCCTCTGATTTTATTCTATCTAGGGGTTTTCGCACATGCGACCAGCTTATCCGCACTTGCGGTCTCACAGGTGCGAGAATTTCCCTCGCTCCTGCGGCTAACATCGCACCTGCGGATAGAAGTCCGCTTCTGCGGACTCGCTTCTGCGACGAGTCCAAACTGCCCCCTTTCTGCATCTGCGACCTCGCAGGTGCGGCAAAAATCTTCGCACCTGTGCAACCTGACCTGCCCTTCACTCATGGCCACTTCTGGGGTGATCCTTGTGTACATGCGGTGTGACACCTGCGATCAAAGCTTCGAAGGTGTGGTTACACCAGAAGTAAAATTTCCAGATTTTTCTAAGTCCAACTTTTCAATCCGTTAACCATCTGAAACTCTTCCGAGGCCCCTAGGACCTCAACCAAATATACAAACAAGTCCTAAAACAGGATACGAACTTATTCGAAACTTCAAATCACATCAAACAATGCTAAAACCACGAATCATACCCCAATTCAAGCTTGATGAAAACTAACGAATTCCAACTTCTATATTCGATGCCGAAACCTATCAAATCAAGTCCGATTGACCTCACATTTTGCACACAAGTCATAAATGACATAACGAAGCTATGAAAAATTTTCAAACTGGATTCCGACCCCGATATGAAAAATTCAACTCTCCGGTCAAACTTCCAACTTAAATTTCTTATTTTTACCATTTCAAGCCTAATTTAGCTATGTGCCTCAAAATAAATATTCGGACACACTCCTAAATCCAGAATCACCATACAGATCTATTGGAGTCATCAAAATCCCATTCCGGGGTCATTTGCATATATTTCACCATCCGATCTATTAATTCAACTTAAGCTTTCCTGTTGGAGGCTAAGTGTCTCCATTCATTTCAAAACCTCACCAGGCCCGAACCAATTACCCCGGCAAGTCACATAACAACTGTAAAGCATAAATTTTGCAGTAAATAGAGAAACATGGTTGTACTATTAAAAAAAACCGGCCGGGTCATTATATCATCTTCGTTTTGAGAGTAATAGCCCCAATCCCATATTAACTACTTTCCCCATATCTATTATCTGCTATTGTGACTTGCTGGGAGGTTTCGTTTTGGTTTTTGGAGTGTTTTCAGACACTTAGTCCCTAAATGGGAGCTTAAGTCTTAAAATTTGGACCGTAGTAGAAACAATGTGAAGACGGCTCCAGAATGGAATTCCATTGAATCCGTTAGCTCCGTTGGGTATTTTGGACTTAGGGGCATGTTCGGATTGTGTTTTGGAGGGCCGAAGCTCAATTAGGCTTGAAATGGCGAAAGTCGAATTTTTGGAGTTTTGGACCGGTAGTGGAATTTTTGATATCAGGGTCGGATTCCCATTACTAAAATTGGAGTAGTTCCATAATGTTGATTTTGACTTGTGTGCAAAATTTGGGGTCAATCGGATGTTGTTTGTTGGTTTCGGCATCAGTTGTCGAATTTGGAAGTTTCAAGTTTTTTAAGTTTGAATCGGAGGATGATTCATGATTTTAGCATTATTTGATGTGATTTGAGGACTCGACTAAGTTCTTATGGTATTTTAGGATTGGTTGGTATGTTTGGTTGAGGTCTCGGAGGCCTCAGGTAAGTTTCGGGGTGAGTTTTGAGTGAGTACGGGCTTTTCGACACTCTAATTTTGTTCTGGGGGTCTTTGGAAGCGCGGACCGCATATTTTGGGAGTGCTAAGGCAAAATGGAAGTGCGGAACTCAGGGGAATTGTGCTTCCTGCACAATTTTGTGTGCGGCCGCACTTCAGGCCGTAGAGGAGTGTGCGGCCACACTCAGGAACTCTCAGATTCGCTAGTCCGACTTCGCAAGCTTATATCTTTTGATCTACGAGAAATTTTGAGATGATTCAAAAATGAAAGTTGTAGACCTTTGTGTCTAGTTTCCAAAAAGATAAAGAAGTCATCACTTGGTTATATGTAGAGAAAGTGATGGCCAAAATACTAAAGCCTGGCAGTTCAGTCACCAAGAGAGTGCAGCTGCATAATTTTTGTGCGACCGCAGGAGCTGGGATGTGCGGACCGCACATGGTGAGTTCAGAGAATGTACTATATAACCGAGACTTAGGTTATTATTTCATTTTTGGACCTTGGAAGCTCGGTTTGAGAAGAGTTTTCGTGGGTTTTTCAAGAAATTCATCGGGGTAAGTGATTCTAACTCCGATTTGGTTAATATACATGAATATATCACTGATTGTATCATTTAATTAGTACTTTGATATGAAAATTTGGGAAAAATTATAGAAACTTCATAAACCACAAATTGAGGATTTGAAGGTCGAGCTGTGATCGCAATTGGCTAATTTTGGTATGGTTAGACTCGTGAGTGAATGGGTGTTCATATTTTGTGACTTTTACCCGATTTCGAGACATGGGCCCGGGGAGGCTTTTTGGGCATTTTTCTAATTTCTTGCTTTAGCTTTGATTTCATTAGCTAGATTAGTTTCTTGTAGCTATATTTACGTTATGTAATTGATTTGGCTAGATTTGGGCCACTCGGAGCCGGATATTCGTGGGAAAGGCATTGTGACTGATTGATTGAGCTTGGATTGAGGTAAGTGGCTTGCCTAAACTTGTGTAGCGAAACTCCTCTTAGGCTTTGGTACTACTTTTGATATATGAGCGTCGTGTACGTGAGGTGACGAGTGCGTACATGGGCTATTGTTGAAAAAATCCATTTTCATTAAGTAAAATACCTGTCTTTCTTTAACTGAACTACACTAGTATATGGATTTATCCTTTTTAGTCTAGAACAACATGCCTACGTGTCATAATTGCTTATGTGAACTCTGTGCAGCATGCTTAGTGAATTTCCTGCTTCTTCCTTGACTGGTACTTAGTCTAAATTGTAAGATTTCGTGATGTAGTTGTATTTCTATTGTTTGCAATGCATATTTACTTTGGGACTAAGGAACGGTATTTCGGTAGATCCCCCCTGCTCTGCGTATTTACTTTGGGACTATGGAACGGTATTCCGGTAGATCCCCATGCTCTGCATATTTACTTTGGGACTACGGAATGGTATTCCGGCAGATCCTCCTGCTCTGAATATTTACTTTGGGACTATAGAATGGTATTCCGGTAGATCCTCCTATTTTTGCACATTTACTTTGGGACTACGGAACGGTATTCCGGTAGATCCCCCTGCTCTGCATATTTACTTTGAGACTACGAAACGGTATTCCGGTAGATTCCCCCCTGTTTTTGCACATTTACATTTGGGACTACGAGACAGTATCCTGGGAGATCCCCTGTTGTTATTTCTGTGTACCGAGTTATTGACTTGCTATGATTTCATTCTTGTTAAATTTTAGTACTTATTTTTACTGCAATATTTCATTTTATCTTGTGTTATTATCTATATACCAGTAGGGCCCTAACCTGACCTTGTCACTACTCGACCGAGGTTAGGATTGACACTTACTGGGTACCGATTGTGGTGTACTCATGCTACTCTTCTGCACATGTTTTTTGTGTGCAGATCCAGGTACTCCTTATCGGTCTCATTATCAGTGAGCCGGGACAATTTTGGAGACTTCAAGGTATATCCGCAGATCTCGGAGTCCTCTTATACTCTTACCCATGTCCATTATCTTCTGTATTTCTTTTGATAGACTCTGATGTATAGAGATACTAGATTTTCCTTCTGTAGTTTGTGATTCACGATGTTCCGGGTTTTGGGAATGCTATGTAGTATACTAAGGAGTTGGTTATTGTACATGCCAAGCGACATGGTAATCAGTTATGGTGTTATTGCTATAATTAGTTGTTGAATTTATGTTTTCATTTCATTATTCCGCAAATGTTAGGCTTACTTAGTCACAGAGACTAGGTTCCTTCACGACGTCACACGGAGGGGAAATTGGGTCATGACAAGTTGGTATCAGAGCTCTAACCATGTATTAGGTCCCTTATCAAAGGTCGTGACAAGGGAAATTAGGTCCCTTCAGCGGCGAAACCTTCAGCAAAACCTTCTCCCAAACCATGTACGACACATCACGGACCTTCCGTCGGCATAACTCTTCTGTCTAGACTGCACCGTGCGAAGCCGCTCCTAAACCAATTTAACCTTGTCCAAGGCATCCTAAACTAAGTCAGTGCCCAATAGCCTAGCCTCACCTGGTTCAAACCAACCTACCGGAGACCGACACCGTCTCCCATATAAAGCCTCATTCGGAGCCATCTGAATACTCNTGGTAGATCCCCCCTGCTCTGCGTATTTACTTTGGGACTATGGAACGGTATTCCGGTAGATCCCCCTGCTCTGCATATTTACTTTGGGACTACGGAATAGTATTCCGGTAGATCCTCCTGCTCTGAATATTTACTTTGGGACTATAGAATGGTATTCCGGTAGATCCCCCACCTGTTTTTGCACATTTATGTTTGCGACGGTATCCTGGGAGATCCCCTGTTATTATTTCTGTGTACTGAGCTATTGACTTGCTATGATTTCATTCTTGTTAAATTTCAGTACTTAATTTTACTGCAATATTTCATTTTATCTTGTGTTATTATCTATATACCAGTAGGTCCCTAACCTGACCTCGTCACTACTCGATCGAGGTTTGGCTTGGCACTTATTGGGTACCGATTATGGTGTACTCATGCTACTCTTCTGCACATGTTTTTCGTGTACAGATCCACGTACTCCTTATCAGTCGCACTATCAGTAAGCCGGGATAGATTTGGAGACTTCAAGGTATATCTGTTGCGTCTGCAGATCTCGGAGTCCCCTTCTACTCTTCCCCATGTCCATTATCTTCTGTATTTTCTTTTGATAGACTCTGATGTATATAGACACTTGATTTTCCTTCTGTAGTTTATGATTCAGGATGTTTCGGGTTTTGGGAATGCTATGTAGTATAGTAAGGAGTTGGTTATTGTACATGCCAAGCGGCATGGTATTCAGTTATGGTGTTATTGCTACAGTTAGTTGTTGAATTTATATTTTCATTTCATTATTCCGCAAATGTTAGGCTTACTTAGTCACAGAGACTAGGTATCGTCACGACGTCACACAGAGGGGAAATTAGGTCGTGACAAGTTGGTATCAGATATCTAGGTTCATGGGTGTCGTGAGTCACAAACCGATTTATTAGAGTCTCGCGGATCGGTACAAAGACGTCTGTACTTATCTTCGGGAGGCTATGGAAATGTTAGAAAAATTTCACTACTTTGATTCCTTGTCGTTTGAAAATTGTTGACTTGAAAAAAATTCTAAACTTCTATATTCTATTCTCTCACAGATGGTGAGGACACGTACAAGCGGAGCTGATGACCAGGCACCCGCATTCCCTGTTAGAGACGTGAGAGGCCGGGCTGGGTTACAGGCCGAGGATGTCCACGTGGTGCAGCCAGAGCACCCGCACAAGCTGCTACAGATGAGCCCCCAGTAGCTACAACTGGAGGGCAGACTCTAGCCCAGTTTCTGAGCATGTTCAGTACCTTAGCTTAGGATGGATTGATTCCACTTGCTCCTGCCATATCTCAGGCCGGGGGAGGAGCACATACTCCCGTTATCGGTACTCCAGAGTAGCGGGTTCAGGTCGACGAGGTTTCAGAGATTGTACCAATGTAGCCGGTAGCTCCAGCTCAGCCCGAAGTTAGGGCATCGACTTTTGAGGTGGAGCAACTCAGATTTGAGAGGTACAAGAAGTACCACCCACCTACCTTCAACGGATTGGCTACAGATGATGCTCAGGGTTTTCTGGAGGAGTGTCATCGTATTCTCCGTACTATGGGCGTAGCAGAGACCAGTGGGGTTTCTTTTACTACATTCCAGCTTAGATGAGCAGCATATTAGTGGTGGCATGCGTATGAGCTGAGTAGTCCAGATGAGGCAGTTTCACTTACATAGACTTAGTTCTCGGACATGTTTTTGAGAGAGTATGTCCCTCAGAACCTCAGGGACTCATGGCGCGTGGAGTTTGAGCATCTGCGCCAGGGATCTATGACTGTGTCAGAGTATGCATTGTTTCAGTGATTTGGCCCAATATGCACCGGCCTTGGTTTCCACAGTTCGAAAGAGGGTTCGACGGTTTATTGAGGGACTCCACCCCAGCATCAAGATTAGTATGGACAAGGAGTTGGAGATGGATATTACTTATCAGCAGGTTGTGAGTATTGCCAGGAGATTGGAGGACATGCTTGTCCGGGACAGAGAGGGGAGAGAGTCCAAGAGGTATCGAGAGACTGGTTATTATTCTGGTGCTCGTGCCCCAGCATCGCGCCATGGTAGGGGTTATGTGAGTCGCCCCGTTCATTCAGCTCTTCTAGCCGCCAGCGGTGTTCCAGCTCCTTCTAGGCCCCAGGAGCCTTATTATGCACCGCCAGTATCTAGTGTGCCTCATGCACAGGGTGTTTTTAGTGGCCAGTCCAGCAGATCTGGACCGAGCCAAAAATAACAGCCACGCCCTCCCATAGCTTGTTTTGAGTATGGAGACACTCGCCATATGGTGAGGGATTGCCCCAAATTTAGTAGTGCTACACCTCCACAGACTTCTCAGCCACAACGTGCTCCATCGGGTCCTCAGGCTATGATTACAACACCAGCTGCCACCCCACCTACTCAGCCAACTTGAGGTGGAGGTTGGGGAGGTAGAGGTCGCCCTAGAGGGGGAGGCCAGGCCAGATATTATGCCCTTCCTGCTCGTACAGAGGCAGTCGCTTCTGATTCTATCATTACAGGTATTGTTCCGGTCTATCATAGAGATGCGTAGGTATTATTTGACCCAGGCTCTACATATTCTTATGTGTCCTCTTATTTTGCCCCGTATTTGGGCGTATCTCAGGATTCTTTGAGTTCCCCTATTTATGTGTCTACTCCTGTGGGATATTCTCTTATTGTGGACCGCGTGTATCAGTCGTGTTTGATTGCTCTTAGTGGTTTTGAGACCAGAGCAGATTTATTATTGCTCAGTATGGTAGACTTTGATGTTATTTTGGGCATGGACTGGTTGTCGCCCCACTATGTTATTCTTGATTGTCATGCTAAAACTGTGACGCTGGCTATGCAAGGATTACCGCGATTAGAGTGGAGAGGCACCTTAGAGTATACTCCCTGCAANGACCGTGATGCTGGCTATGCTAGATTTACCGCGATTAGAGTTACTTCCTTTCTTAAATCTCAACGAATGGTTGAGAAGGGGTGTGGCGCGTATCTAGCTTATGTGAGAGATGTCAGTATTGATACCCCTACAGTTGAGTCGGTCCCAGTAGTGAGGGATTTTCCAGATGTATTTCCAGCTGATCTTTCGGGCATGCCACCCGACAGAGATTGATTTCGGCATTAAATTGTTGTCGGGCACTTAGCCTATCTCGTTTCCTGCATATCGTATGGCTCCTCCTGATTTAAAGGAGTTGAAGGAGCCGTTACATGAATTGCTTGAGTAAGGCTTCATTCGGACCAGTGTGTCACCTTGGGGTACTCCTGTCTTATTTGTGAAGAAGAAGGATGGTTCTGTACGGATGTGTATTGATTACCGCCAGTTGAACAAAGTCACAGTGAAGAACATGTATCCATTGCCTCATATTGATGACTTATTTGATCAATTACAAGGTGCCAGAGTGTTTTCCAAGATTGACTTACATTCAGGATATCATCATTTGAAGATTCGTGAGCCAAATATCCCGAAGACTGCTTGCAGGACCAAATATGGTCACTATGAGTTTCTTGTTATGTCTTTTGGGCTAACCAATGCCCCAATAACTTTTATGCACTTGATGCACAGTGTGTTCTGGCCTTATCTTGACTCATCCGTCATTGTGTTTATTGACGACATTCTGGTGTACTCCCGGAGTCGGAAGGGTCATGAGCAGCACCTGAGGACTGCGTGTCAGACCTTGAGAGAAAAGAAGTTATATGCAAAATTTTCAAAGTGTGAGTTTTGTCTAGACTTAGTGGAATTCTTGGGTCATATAGTATCGAGTAAGGGGATCCAGGTGGATCTGAAGAAGACTGAAGCAGTGCAGAGTTGGCCCAGACCGTCCTCAGCTATAGAGATCTAGAGTTTTCTTTGTTTTGCGGGGTATTACCGTCGATTTGTAGAAGGTTTCTCATCTATTGCATCTCCTATGACCAGGCTGACCCAGAAGGGTGCCCTGTTCAGGTGGACATGGTAATGTGAGGAGAGCTTTCAGAATCTCAAGACAGCTTTGACTACAGCCCCAGTATTAGTATTGCCTATAGGTTCGGGGTCTTATACTGTATATTGTGATGCATCGCGGATTGGTCTCAGTGCGATGTTGATAGAGGATGGTAGGTAATTGCCTATGCGTCCACACAACTGAAGGTGCACGAAAAGAACTATCATGTCCACGACTTTGAGTTAGCAGCTATTGTTCATGCCTTGAAGATTTGGCAGCATTATTTGTACGGTGTTCCTTGTGAAATTTATACCGATCACTGGAGTTTGCAGCATCTGTTCAAGGAGAAGGATCTTAATTTGCGTCAGAGGAGGTGGTTAGAGCTGCTTAAGGATTATGATATCACCATTGTATACCACCCTGGGAAGGCCAATATGGTGGCCGATGCTTTAAGTCACCAGTCGGGGAGTTTGGGGAGTTTAGCATATCTTCCAGCAGCAGAGAGGCCATTGGTGTTAGATGTTTAAGCCTTAGCCAGCCAGTTTGTGAGATTGGATATTTCTGAGCCGAGTCGAGTATTGGCTTGTGTGGTCTCTCGGGCTTCTCTTTATGATAGTATCAGGGAGTGTTAGTACGATGTCCCACATCTCCTTGTCCTTAAGGACACGGTCTAATACGGTGATGCTAAGGAGGTCACTATTGGAGATGATGGTGCATTGAGGATACAGGGAAGGCTATGTGTGCCCAATGTAGATAGTTTTCGTGAGTTGATTCTCTAGGAGGCTCACAGTTCACGGTACTCTGTTTATCTGGGTGCCGCAAATATGTATCAGGACCTGAGGCAGCATTACTGGTGGAATAGGATGAAGAAGGACATAGTAGAGTATGTGGCTCGATGTATAAATTGCCAGCAGGTGAAGTATGAGCATCAGCGGCCAGGTGGGTTGCTTCAGAGATTGGAGATTCCGGAGTGGAAATGGGAACGAATCACTATGGATTTCTTTATTGGACTCCCACGGACTCAGTGGAGGTTTGATGCAGTTTGGGTGATTGTGGATAGGCTGACCAAGTCGGCTCATTTCATTCCTGTGATGACTACCTATTCTTCCAAGCAGCTAGCTCGAATCTACATCCGTGAGATCATCAGGCTTCATGGTGTACCAGTATCTATTATCTCTAACCGTGGTACGCAGTTTACATCACGATTCTGGAGAGCCGTACAACAGGAGTTGGGTACTAGAGTGGAGCTGAGCATAACATTTCACCCTCAGACGGACGGACAGTCCGAGCGCACTATTCAGATACTAGAGGATATGCTCCGCGCTTGTGTGATAGATTTCGGGGGGGCTTGGAAACATCTTTTGCCACTTGCGGAGTTTGCTTACAACAACAATTATCAGTCCAGCATTCAGATGGAACCGTATGAGGCTCTATACGGTAGGCGGCATCGGTCCCTAGTGGGTTGGTTCGAGCCAGGCGAGGCCAGGTTATTGGGTACGAACTTGGTTCAAGATGCCTTGGAGAAGGTTAAGGTGATTCATGATAGACTTTGCACAGTCTAACCTAGACAAAAGAGTTATGCAAAACGGAAGGTTTGCGATGTTGCATTCATGATTGAAGAGCGGGTCTTGCTCAAGGATTTCTCCCATAAAGGGCGTTATGAGGTTCGGAAAGAAGGGCAAGCTAGGCCTAAGGTTCATTGGTCCTTTTGAGGTGTTGCAGCGTGTTAGGGACGTTGCTTATGAGCTTGCCTTACCTCCCAGCCTAGCAGGAGTTCATCCGATGTTTTATGTTTTGATGCTCCGGAGGTATCACGGCGATCCGTCTCATGTGTTGGATTTCAGCTCAGTCCAATTGGACAAGGATCTATCTTATGTTGAGGAGCCAATGGCTATTTTAGATAGGCGGGTCAAAAAGCTAAGGTCAAAGAACATTGCTTCCGTGAAGGTTCAATGGAGGGGACAACCGATCGAAGAGGCGACTTGGGAGACCGAGCAGGATATGCGCGGCCGTTATCCTCATCTTTTCACCACTGCAGGTATATCTATATACTCATTGGAGGGTGAATGATTATTTTAAGAGGGGGAGGATAACCACTTGGCCTGTCATTTTGAGAGTAATATCCCCGATCCCTTAGTAACTACTTTCCCCATATCTATTTTCTGCTATTGTGACTTGCCGGGAGGTTTCGTTTTAGTTTTTGGAGTGTTTTGGGACACTTAGTCCCTAAATGGGAGCTTAAGTCTTAAAATTTGGACCATAGTCGGAATAGTGTGAAGACAACTCCGAAATTGAATTCCATTGACTCTGATAGCTCCGTTGGGTGATTTTGGGCTTAGGGGCGTGTCCAGATTATGTTTTGGAGGTCCGTAACTCAATTAGGCTTGAAATGGCAAAAGTCAAATTTTTGGGGTTTTAGACCAGTAGTGGAATTTTTGATATCGGGGTCGGATTCCCATTCCGAAAGTTGGAGTAGGTCCGTAATGTTGATTTTGACTTGTGTGCAAAATTTGGGGTCAATAGGATGTGGTTTTGTTGGTTTCAGCATCAGTTGTCGAATTTGGAAGTTTCAAGTTCTTTAAGTTGAATCTGTAACGACCCAGCCAGTCGTTATGAGTATTACAGCCCCGTTCCCCCATTTATGACCCGTTTGTACTTTATAGCTATTGTATGACTTATCGGGTTAGTTAGTTCGGGTCCAGAGAGAATGTAGAGTAAAATGAGAAATTTAGTCTTTTAAATGGAAAGCTTAAGTTGGAATAATCGACCAGATGTTAATCTAGGTGTAAACGACCTCAGATTCAAATTTTGATAATTCCAGTAGCTCCGTATGGTGAGTTTGGACTTAGGAGCGTGTCCAAAAAATTATTTGGAGGTCCATAGTGGAATTAGGCTTGAAATGGCGAAAATTGAATTTTTGGGAAGTTTGGCAGGGGGGTTGACTTTTTGATATCGGGGTCGGAATCCGATTCTGAAAATTGGAATACCTATGTTATGTCCTTTATGACTTGTGTGCAAATTTTGAGGTCAATCGGATATGATTTGATATATTTCGGCATTGTTGGTATAAACTTGAAATTTCAAAGTGTATTAGGCTTGAATTGGGGTATGATTCGGGGTTTTAGCATTGTTTGAGGTGATTTGAAGGTTTGACTAAGTTCGTATGATGTTTTAGGACTTGTTAGTATATTTGGTTGAGGTCCCGAGGGCCTCGGGTGAGTTTTGGATGGTTAGCGGATCAAATTCGGACTTAGAATAAAAAGCTGAAGCTTCTGCCATCTGATGCAATCGCACCTGCGGAAATTCCATCGCAGGTGCGAGCTCGCAAAAGCGAGCCTGGCAAGCGCAAATGCGGGCAGAGGTCTTTGAGGCAGTGGTCGCACGTGCGAGGGAAATTCCAATCCTGCGATGAGCGCAAATGCGGTCCCTTGATCGCAAAAACGGAGGCAGGCTTAAGTGATTTTTCCGCAGAAGCGGAGCTTTGATCGCAGATGCGGCTCCGCAGATGCGGAAATGGAGCCGCAGGTGCGAAACTCCTGGTCAGAATGTTAAAAAGAGAGGAGTCCGAGATTTTGTCATTTTTGACATTTCCAAATTTGGGTGAGGCAATCTTTGGGCGAGAAATCACGGGAAATTTTGAGGTAAGTCTCTTGTGATCCTTTCTACTCCATAATATTGAATTATCATCGAATAATCCGACTAGATTACATGTTTTGGAAGTGTAAATTGGGGATTTGAAAATAAGATTTGAAGATTTGGGGGTCAAAATGAGGTCGGATTTTGGTAAAATTAGTATGAGTAGACTCGTGGTTGAATGGGCTTTCGGATTTTGTAACTTTTGTCGGGTTCCGAGACATGGGCCCTACGAGCGATTATTTAGTTAAATTTCGGATTTTTATGAAAAAATTGTATTTTCATATGGAATTAATTCCAATAAATTTTATTAACTAAAACAAATTATTTGTGACAAGATTCGAGGTATTCGGAGGCCGATTTGCGAGGCAAGGGCATAGTAGAGTAAATAATTTCACGTTTTGAGGTAAGTAACAATTATAAATCTGGCCTTGAGGGTATCAAACCCCGGATTTTGTATGATGTGATTATTTTGGAGGTGACGCACATGCTAGGTGACGGGCGTGTGGGCGTGCACCCCTGAGATTGTGACTTGGTCTGTCCCGTAAAACTGTAAAGTTGAATAACTTGTTGTTAGCTATATGCTCTTTATGTGTTGAAGAAATTTGACTGTAAATCATGTTAAAAATCATGCTTAGGCTATGTGATAGTATTGTTGGGACCCACAACGGTCGCGTACTTGTTAAAGTATTTGCTAATTGATGTCTCGTACTCAGTCATGATTTTACTTGTCCATCATACCTCAGTCTTTCTTGATATTTGTTGATTTCTATGTTATTTTTGTTTAGGCTGATTTTTGTGATTTCCGAGAGCCCGAGAGACTAGAGAGGTTGAGGACTGAGTAAGGCCGAGGGCCTGTCGGTGAGGTAAGGATACTATGGCAAGTGAGTTGTTCGTGCAGGATATTATAGCACGTGAATTGTCCGTGCGAATTGTGGCACTTGGGTTGTAGGAGCCCCTCCAGATTCTATACACCCCCAGCGAACGTGGATACCCATTGAGTGTGAGTGCTGAGGGCTGAGAGCTGAGTGGTTGAGCTGTTGTGAAGAGTTGAGTGACTGTTGCCCTGAGAGGTTGTACTTGCTTTTCATTTGTTGTTGCATTTAGTTGCTATCTGTCATTGTTGTGAAATTCTCTAAAAGATTCTATATCCGGATTACATGAACATGAACTGTATAAAATTGATTTGACTTAAACTGCTGGATTTGAAAGCATGTATATTCTTTGCTGGAATTACTGAACGTGAACTATAACTATGTAACTCGTCACTATCTTCAGTTCCTTAGTTATTATTATTACTTGCTGAGTTGGTTGTACTCATACTACACCCTGCATTTTGTGTCCAGATTCAGGTGCTTCTGGACATAGCGGGTGTTGACTCTCTCATACAGTTGATCTTCCAGAGATTCAGATGTAGCTGTCGTGTTTCGCAGACCTTGTCTCTCCTTCCCTATCTCATTGTTTACCATATTTTGGTCTTAGACTATTATAGACCATATTTGTTTTCCTTACTTGTATTCATATTAGATGCTCATGTACTTAGTGACACCGAGTTTTGGGAGTGTTTATTTATGTATTTGTGATTTTTCTTCCTCTAAATTTAGATATTATGTTTTCAAACTCAAAGGATATGGGATTGTATTGAGAGTATCATCTTGCCTAGTACTGAGATAGGCGCCATCACGACGGGCGAGATTTTGGGTCGTGACAAGTTGGTATCAGAGCCCTAGGTAACATAGGTCTCATGAGTCATGAGTAGGTTTAGTAGAGTCTTGCAGATCAGTACAGAGACATCTGTACTTATCTTTGAGAGGCTGCCGAACCCTTAGGAAAATATCACTTTCTTGTATTCTATCGTGCAGAATTGATTCAGCTTGAAAAATAACTCTTTGAATTCCTTCGATACATTTCGTATGTGTATATGAGCGCTCGGTATAAGCTGTGCATCGCTGACTTATGATTCTATGAATGAGGTTCAAGATGTGTATTCTGTATTTTGGTGATGGGCCCGTCTGGAGGAGTTGAGGCCAGGTTTAGACTGCAGCTTAGGCTCGGTAGCTTCAGTTGTAACCTGTACATTTGGACTCATATGTCTGGTAAGGTCAATACGAGTGAAATTTATGGCTCGATGAGCGATTGAATGGCTATATGATAAGTATGATGTGACTATGGGATGTGTTCAGATGGGTGAAATGTGACGAATAAAGTTTGCTATTGGGTATTTGATTTCTGTCTTGATTGGATGTATAGTCTCGAGTTATGAGCGTATTGAAGAATCTTTCACGTTGTTAAATTGTGAGACAACTTAAATTCTCATGTTTTGTCAATGAATTTGGACTCAAGGAGAGTAAGTGATTATGTAGTAATTGTGGTTGCGAATGGGTATTTCTATGTTGATAGCTCAAAAAAGATGATCTTTGAAGTGGCTTAGAGTCGGTAACATTTTATTGGTTCAGGTGCGACAGAGATGCATTTTGGTTTGATGCAACAGTTGGGCAGCAAAGTGTGAGGGAAGACATGACGGGAAGTGTTTCACGGTGGTTGAAGTACTAGCAGGTCAAGTAGGAGAAGTAGAGGTTAAGAAGTTGCTTAAAGGAGATGGTTTAACCGAAGTAACAGTGGCAGATTAGCATATAGATTATGTGGTAGGGTAGTCGCGTGCCTTGAGAAAGTGTAGAACGGTTTGGAATCGTGATAGAATGTGATTTGGCCTACGGACTTCATTTGGAGTGATGGTTACTGTGCGAAGAAAGATTGCATATAGAAGAAAGGAGTTTGTTCGAAATGAAGAGGGATGTGAAGATCTGATTATCGTTTCAGGCACAATATGACTTGAGTTCGAAAGGTATTGTTGAACTTTCATTTAATGTCAATAGGGAAAGTGCAAACTTATACAAATGGTGGGAGAGTATGAGCTAAGGAGAATTTACTGATTACGTGGTCGTTGCACCCAGTGCAGCATCGTTGGGAGATATCGGTAAGGAATTCCACAGGTGGGTTATCTCTTGTGAGCAGTTAGCGGTGGCGTGATATTGATGAAGCTTCTGCGAGGAATATACTTGCTACCCGGTAAGAGGTCGAGTGTGTGACTGTGGCTGACGATTTAGAATATTCATGAAAAGCTTAACAAAAGACTTCGAGAAATTTGGCGGGTTAACGGTGCGAGATCTTGGTAATTGAGAAGGAGAAATCTTTGCAGGTTCTAAATTTATATAATTGCAGCTTAAGGCTAAGTGGGGGAGCCTGCTATTAACAATTTGATTTCATGGTTATGTGTTAAATTTTAGTTTTGGTCTGAGGCATACTTGTGGTTTAGTTATGACTTACAGAGGAGGAGATTGAGGATGACTCGGGTAAGTAAATTCCTGGATACGGGTTACTTTGCACTTTATGAAAACATGAAAATTATAGAATGATTAAGTTGTTATTTTGAAGGATGTAGTGCACTCGAAGTATGAATTTGTCTGGTCATGATAAGGCAGGGTTACTTATTTAAGTGTTGATTGTGCTAAAGGAGCACATGTCTTTCGGCCCGTTTGGGGGAGTAAATTAGATTTAAGCAGAGTGGATGACTCTCGAGGGGGTTCTAATGGATTCAAAATGTATATGTGGAAATTGAAATTTTTTTAAATTTGTATATCACCAGAATCAGTTAATTACATTGGATGGTATCGGGACGTGCGGTAATTATGTTTGACTATGGATTCTACATTTCAGTATAAGAAAGGAAAGAGGAACAATTTTAAATTTGCATAAAGTATTTTCAGAGTGAGTGTTACGGTTGTGGTATTTATGGAAGATGCTTAAGAAGAACTCAATGGCTTATGGACCTTAGGGCGATGTGGTTTTATGTTAGGATGTCTTGTAGTGAGCTTTAGGTAAGGATAAAAGTGTTCTGACAAGGAGATATGTCAACTTGAGGGTAATTCAGAAGAAACTCGGAGAAAATAGGACAACTGGGTAACATGATGGATCAGTATGGTAATGGTATGCTTGATTCTTTTGGTTCTTTCGATGAGGTGGAGCTTTACGGGTGTTTTGTGGCAATACTCTCAGATTTGGCAACCTGTGTGGCTTGGTGGAGTTAGAAGAATTCAGTTCTGAAGCTTGGTTATGTGAAAATGAATTTCAAAGTGTTCATGATGGTTTCTACCATGGTTTGAACCAGATATTTTCTACCGGTGTATGGAACGTGTTGTGTATTGTGATTTCCTCCTGGAAAGAAGCAAGAGAGAGGTTTACAACTAATAAGGTATGTAATTTGCTGGTGACTTAGAGTTTATAATGAGATTCTTGTGCCTTTCACATGATTCTTGTGCAACAGCACGGGATTAAGATTTACATGTACAAGGTGACCGTTCATTCTTGAAAGGAAGATCACGAATTTTGGACAGAATGGTCAATTGTAAATTAGATGAATGTTATAACTACTCGGTAATCCCTGAGAAGGGTGCGCATTTCAAAAGGCGCATGGTGTTTTGACTTACGGATGCTCATTGGTATTGCAGTACTCACATGGTTGATAGACTGCATATTTAAATTATTGTTACGTGGCACAGAAGAATTATGAAAGTATTCCGTATGGGAAGATTGTGAATGGAAGATGTGTTAGTCATTCTAGTACTGGAGTTGGGATCAGTTACAGTGATTCATGTGTTCGCTGAATTTGGCGACTGGGAGTTCTCAGAAGTATATTATTTCGGGGCTGCGACCTATTTGAGGTGATTATTTTATTTAAAACACGGTGGAGGCACTAGTTGCGTCAATTATTTGTGATAGCTATGCGCTATGAGTGCGCATATCTGTGAGGTTTGAGCCATTGTGCGGGCTTAGAGCAAGTATTCATACTCGAAAGAATGCTTAGGCTATAATATGCCTAGAGTTGACTGTTAAGTGTAAAGTTATAAGATTTCCCGTATTCGTACCTTTGTTGAGAACTATTTGGGCTATACTTGGGGTTACAAATAAGATAGTTTCCTAAATAAACGGGGTAGTTATTAATTCTGCGTAAAATTGCCGATTTGAAGTGCGATAGCAAATTTTGCACATGCTTACACTATGGCGTGCTATTTATACCAGTCGAAGAGCATGAGAATCTTATTTCATTATCATATACAAGTGTACTTGTTTAATTGCTCCTGTATGATATGCTGGGACTGGAGGCCTGTGACCATGCCAGGCGATTCATACTATTGGCACGTGAGTTATCCGTGCCGTGTGTGGGAATTTTATTTCTTTGATAATTTATCGAATTTCATTGCTTTCCTTCCTCTACGATAAAAATTAATAAAAGTTGCATCCGTACATCAACTGTAACATTGTGGTTGTGGTGGTGCTTGTTGAACTTGCAATATGGTTCTCTTCCTTGATACATCTCCCATATTTGGGTACACAGATTGAAAGTTGTGGCTTGAGTTATATTGATGTGGCGTGTTTGTGGTATAGTTGTGTTTAATAATATAAGGTCATTGGACCTAGAATGGGTACTATCAAGCTTGATTGTGGTATATTCGGGAGGATAATATTGAAAGTCGGCTTAGGAGAGGATTATGCTTCTGGTTGGGGCGAGAGAACTCCATGGCTAGTTGATCTGATGAGTGGTTAGGAGTTTTTGATTGTTTTGTTTCATCATTGGCAGTGTACGAATGTTTCAGAATGAGGTTCTGTTGAATGCAGGGTTTTATACTAGTACTTGGTTGGTTGTGAGTAGTTACTGTGATCAGAAATGGTGCTACGAGTATGCGAGTTGTATAGTATGTTATGTGATTATATCTGGGATTATGGTTATGGATGGATACAACTTGTTCAGGATTATACAGTGTGTAAATGTAAGATTCGTGTCTTGAAAGAAAATTCTGAAGGTTGGGAATTGAATCCCAAGGTTTTTAAGCTAAGGTTAAATTAATGATTTTCAGTTATGATGCGTGGTCAGGCCTATATAGAATAGGGTAACGTGAGATCACCCCTGGGTACGTGCGTGGTAAGATGGAATAGTGATTTTATGGCTTGAAAACAACTCTTGGCACGTTCGAGGACGAACGTATGTTTAAGTGGGGGAGAATGTAACGACCCGGCCGGTCATTTTGAGTATTATAGCCCCGTTCCTCCATTTACTACTCCGTTTGTGCTTTATAGATGTTGTATAACTTATCGGGTTAGTTAGTTCGGGTCTAGAGAGAATTTATAGTGAAATGAGATACTTAATTCCTTAAATGAAAAGCTTAAGTTGGAAAAGTCGACAGGATGTTGATCTAGATGTAAACAACCTCAGATTAAAATTTTGATGATTCCAGTAGCTCCGTATGATGATTTTGGACTTAGGAGCGTGTCCAGAAAATTATTTGGAGGTCCGTAGTGGAATTAGGCTTGAAATGACAAAAATTAAATTTTTGGGAAGTTTGACGGGGGGTTGACTTTTTGATATCGGGGTCGGAATCCGATTCTGAAAATTGAAATACCTCCGTTATGTCATTTATAACTTGTGTGCAAAATTTGATGTCAATCGGACGTGATTTGATAGGGTTCGGCGTTGTTTGTAGAAACTTGAAATTTCAAAGTTCATTAGGCTTGAATTGAGGTATGATTCGGGGTTTTAGCGTTGTTTGAGGTGATTTGAAGGTTCGACTAAGTTCGTATGATGTTTTAGGGCTTTTTGGTATATTTGGTTGAGGTACCGAGGGTCTCGGGTGAGTTTCAGATGGTTAACAGATCAAATTCGGACTTAGAAGAAAAAGCTGAAGTTTTTGCCATCTGATGCAATCGCACCTGTGGAAATTCCATCGCAGGTGCGAGCTCGCAGAAGAGAGCCTAGCAAGCGCAGATACGGGCAGAGGGCTGTGAGGCTGTGGTCGCAGGTGCGAGGGAAATTCCGCACCTGCGATGAGCGCAGATGCGGTCCCTTGATCGCAGAAGCGGAGGCAGGCTTAAGTGATTCTTCTGCAGAAGCGGAGCTTTGATCACAGATGCGGCTACGCAGATGCGGAAATAGAGCCGCAGGTGCGAAACTCCTGGTCAGAATGTTAAAAATAGAGGAGTCTGAGATTTTGTCATTTTTGACGTTTTCAAAAGCGGGTGGGGCGATGTTTGAGCAAGAAATCACGGGAAATTTTGAGGTAAGTCCCTTGTGATCCTTTCTACTCCATAATATTGAATTATCATCGAATAATCCGACTAGATTACATGTTTTTGAGGTGTAAATTGAGGATTTTAACTTAGGGATTTGAAAATAAGATTTGAAGATTTGGGGGTCGAGTTGAGGTAGGATTTTATTTTTATCCGATTTCGAGACGTGGGCCCGGGGAGGCTTTTTGGGAATTTTTATAATTTCTTGCTTTAGCTTTGATTTCATTAGCTAGATTAGTTTCTTGTAGCTATATTTACGTTATGTAATTGATTTGGCTAGATTTGGGCCACTCGGAGCCGGATATTCATGGGAAAGGCATTGTGACTGATTGATTGAGCTTGGTTCGAGGTAAGTGTCCTGCCTAACCTTGTGTAGGGAAAATTCCCTTAGGATTTGGTACTGCTTTTGATATATGAGCGTCGTGTACGTGAGGTGAAAAGTGCGTACATGGGCTATTGTTGAAAAACTCCATTTTCATTAAGTAAAATACCTGTCTTTCTTTAACTGAACTACACTAGTATATGGATTTATCCTTTTTAGTCTAGAACAACATGCCTACGTGTCATAATTGCTTATGTGAACTCTGTGCAGCATGCTTAGTGAATTTCCTGCTTCTTCCTTGACTGGTACTTAGTCTAAATTGTAAGATTTCGTGATGTAGTTGTATTTCTATTGTTTGCAATGCATATTTACTTTGGGACTAAGGAACGGTATTTCGGTAGATCCCCCCTGCTCTGCGTATTTACTTTGGGACTATGGAACGGTATTCCGGTAGATCCCCATGCTCTGCATATTTACTTTGGGACTACGGAATGGTATTCCGGCAGATCCTCCTGCTCTGAATATTTACTTTGGGACTATAGAATGGTATTCCGGTAGATCCTCCTATTTTTGCACATTTACTTTGGGACTACGGAACGGTATTCCGGTAGATCCCCCTGCTCTGCATATTTACTTTGAGACTACGAAACGGTATTCCGGTAGATTCCCCCCTGTTTTTGCACATTTACATTTGGGACTACGAGACAGTATCCTGGGAGATCCCCTGTTGTTATTTCTGTGTACCGAGTTATTGACTTGCTATGATTTCATTCTTGTTAAATTTTAGTACTTATTTTTACTGCAATATTTCATTTTATCTTGTGTTATTATCTATATACCAGTAGGGCCCTAACCTGACCTTGTCACTACTCGACCGAGGTTAGGATTGACACTTACTGGGTACCGATTGTGGTGTACTCATGCTACTCTTCTGCACATGTTTTTTGTGTGCAGATCCAGGTACTCCTTATCGGTCTCATTATCAGTGAGCCGGGACAATTTTGGAGACTTCAAGGTATATCCGCAGATCTCGGAGTCCTCTTATACTCTTACCCATGTCCATTATCTTCTGTATTTCTTTTGATAGACTCTGATGTATAGAGATACTAGATTTTCCTTCTGTAGTTTGTGATTCACGATGTTCCGGGTTTTGGGAATGCTATGTAGTATACTAAGGAGTTGGTTATTGTACATGCCAAGCGACATGGTAATCAGTTATGGTGTTATTGCTATAATTAGTTGTTGAATTTATGTTTTCATTTCATTATTCCGCAAATGTTAGGCTTACTTAGTCACAGAGACTAGGTTCCTTCACGACGTCACACGGAGGGGAAATTGGGTCATGACAAGTTGGTATCAGAGCTCTAACCATGTATTAGGTCCCTTATCAAAGGTCGTGACAAGGGAAATTAGGTCCCTTCAGCGGCGAAACCTTCAGCAAAACCTTCTCCCAAACCATGTACGACACATCACGGACCTTCCGTCGGCATAACTCTTCTGTCTAGACTGCACCGTGCGAAGCCGCTCCTAAACCAATTTAACCTTGTCCAAGGCATCCTAAACTAAGTCAGTGCCCAATAGCCTAGCCTCACCTGGTTCAAACCAACCTACCGGAGACCGACACCGTCTCCCATATAAAGCCTCATTCGGAGCCATCTGAATACTCGATTGGTAGCTGTTATTATAAGCAAACTCCGCGAGTGGCAGAAAATGATCCCAAGAACCCCCCAAATCAATAACACAAGCGCGTAGTATATCTTCCAATATCTGAATAGTGCGCTCGAACTGTCCGTCCATTTGTGGGTGAAATGTTGTACTCAACTGAACCCGTGTGCCTAACTCCCGCTGCACTGCTGTCCAAAACTATGAGGTAAATTGTGTGCCCCGATCTGAAATGATGGACACTGGTACACCATAAAGGCGAACAATCTCGCGGATATAGATGTCCGCTAACCGCCCCGAAGAATAATTAGTACCAACTGGAATAAAATGCGTGGACTTGGTCAATCTATCCACAATCACCCAAATGGCATCAAATTTCCTTGAAGTTTGTGGGTGCCCAACTACGAAGTCCATGGTGATACGCTCCCACTTCCACTCCAGAATTGCAAGTCTGTGAAGTAATCCACATGGTTTCCAATGCTTGTACTTTACCTGCTCACTATTTATACACCGAGCTACAAAACCAACTATGTCTTTCTTCATTTTTCTCCACCAATAATGCTGTCTCAAGTCCTGGTACATCTTTACGGCACCCGGATGAATGGAATACCGAGAACTGTGGGCTTCTTCAAGAATCAATTCACGCAGCCCAACTATATTTGGCACACAAGTCTGACCTTGCATCCTCAACATCCCATCATCTCCGATAGTGATTTCTTTGGCATCACCACGTTGCACTGTGTCCTTTAGGACAAGTAAATGGGGATCATCATATTGGCGCTCCCTGATGTGGTCATATAAGGAAGACCGAGAAACTACACAAGCTAGAACCCGACTGGTCTCCAAAACATCTAATCTCACGAATTGATTAGCCATGACCTGAACCTCCAATGCTAATGGCCTTTCTACTACCGGTACATATGCTAAACTTTCCAAACTCTCCGCTTTTCGACTCAATGCATCGGCCACCTCATTGGCCTTCCCCGGATGATACAAGATGGTGATATCATAATCTTTAAGTAACTCCAACCACCTACGCTGTCGGAAATTGAGATCCTTCTATCTGAACATATATTGTAGACTCCGATGGTCAGTATAGACCTCACAATGGACGCCGTACAAAAAATGCTGCAAAATCTTCAAGGCATGAACAATAGCTGCTAATTCAAGGTCATGAACATGATAATTCTTCTCATGCACCTTCAGTTGTGTAGACGCGTAAGCAATCACCCTACTGTCTTTCATCAGCACCGCACCGAGACTAATATGCGACGTATCACAATACATAGTATAAGACCCTGTACCTCTAGGAAACACCAATACTGGGGCTGTAGTCAAAAGTTGTCTTGAGCTTTTGAAAGCTCTCCTCATACTCCTCGGACCATCCTTATGGGTCAATCCGGTCATATGTGCATCAATAGAAGAGAAACCCTCCACAAATCAGCGCTAATACCCTACCAAACCGAGGAAACTCCGAATCACAGTAGCTGAAGATGGCCTGGGCCAACTCTGAACTGCCTCTATCTTCTTTGGATCCACCTTAATTCCTTCACTGGACACTATGTGTCCCAAGAATGCCACCGAACTAAACCAGAACTCACACTTAGAAAATTTGTCATAAAGCCTCTCCTCTCTCAGCCTCTGTAATACAATACCCAAATGTTGTGCATATTCCTCCTGGCTACGCGAGTACACTAGGATATCATCAATAAATACTACAACTGAAGAATCGAGATACGACTAGAATACACTATTCATTAAGTGCATAAATGTTGCTGGGCCATTGGTCAGCCCAAAATACATCACGAGAAATTCATAGTGACCATAACGAGTCCTGCATACCGTCTTTAGAATATACTAATCCCAAATTTTCAACTGGTGATACCCAGACCGCAAATCAAATTTTTAGAATAACTTGGCACCCTATAGCTGATCAAATAGATCATCATACGAGGCAATGTGTACCTGTTCTTCACTGTAACTTTTTCCAGCTGACGATAATCAACACACATACGCATGGAGCCATCTTTCTTTTTTACAAACAAGACTGGAGCACCTCAAGGCGATACATTAGGCCGAATAAAACCCTTATCAAGAAGTTCTTGCAACTGCTCCCTTAATTCTTTCAATTCTACTGGGCCCATACGATATGGTGGAATAGAAATGGACTGAGTGCCCGGTACCAAATCAATATCTTTGTCAGGCGACATACCCGACAAATCTGTAGGAAACACATCCGTAAAGTCTTGCACTACCGGTACAGAATGAATAACAGGAGTGTCTGCATCAACATCTCTTACAAAAGCCAAATATGATAGACACCCCTTCCCAACCATTCGATGGGCCTTTAAGTAAGAAATTACTCTGCTGGGAACATAATCCAGAGAACCTTTTAACTCGAACTTTGGAAATCTCGGCATCGCCAACGTCACAGTTTTTGTGTGATAGTCCAGAACAGCATGACATGGAGACAACCAATCCATACCCAAGATCACATCGAAATCAACTATACTGAGCAATAGGAGATCAACTCTAGTCTCTAGTTCTCTAATAGTTACTACACACGACCGATACACACGGTCCACAATAATAGTATCGCCCACCAGTGTAGATACACGAACAGATGAAATTAAGGACTCATAGGGCATATCCAGATAACGAGCAAAATATGATGAAACATACCAATACGTGGAACTAGGGTCAAATAATATAGAAGCTTTCCTATGGCACACCGAGGCAATACCTGTGATCAAAGCAACCTCTCCCTGCGAATGACGGTGGGGAAGGAAGGGAGCCTCGAGCACCAGGATAACTGCTAGAAGGAACCGACCTAGATGAACCCTGAGCTGATGGTGCATGCGACAAACTCTGAGCTGGAAGGGCACTGAAAGATGAGTGACCCTGCTAAGAACTATGTGAACCATGGCCAGATTATGCACCACGGTGAACTGGACGAGCCGTCTAAGCATACCTATAGGGACCCCTTTCCATGGTAGAACTGACCTCCAGAAGGAACACCACTAAAACCACCTGATCCACGAGACCTCTTGGCCTCCCTCTCGACCCGCTCCTGGCTGTGGACCAACTCTATCTCCTGAGTAATGTCAACAACCTCATCAAAAGTAGTATCAGACACCCTCTCCCTAGTCATAAGTATCTGCAACTGATATGTGATGCCATCAAGGAACCTCCTAATCCGTTCCCTATCAGTGGGAACCATCCAAACCACATGACGGGCCAACTCAAAAAATCTCATCTCGTACTGCGTCACAGTCATATCATCCTGACGTAGCTACTCAAACTGTCTGTGCAGCTCCTCTCTGCGGGACTACGGCACATACTTCTCTAGGAAGAGAATGGAGAACACCTGCCATGTAAGTGGCGCTACACCGACCGGCCTACGCCTCTCATAAGCCTCCCACCAGTTGAAAGAAGCCCCAGTAAACTGAAAAGTAGTGAAGGAGACCCCACTGGACTCCAAAATACCTAATGTACGGAGGATCCTCTGACATCTATCCAAGAAACCATGGGCATCCTCCGACTCTGCCCCGCTGAAGGATGGAGGCTGGAGTCTACCAAACCTCTCTAGTCTCCGCTGCTCATCATCAGTCATACATGAACCACATGGGCCTGAGAACCTACGACCGCCTGGACTGGTAATGTCCCCGGTACCTGAAGTCCCTGCACTGCCTTCTCTGGAGTATGGGCAACAAGGATATGAGTACCTCCCCCGGCCTAAGAAGTGGCAGGTGCGGCCTGAGCCGAAACCACCTAGGCAAGGCCAGTGCAAACTGTCAATATCTGGGCCAAAGTCTCCTGAAGGCCTGGAATGACAATAGGCACAACTGGTGCCTGAGCTGGTCCTGTCGGCCCAGCTATATCTAGAATCTGCTCCTGAGCTGGAGCAACTGGTGGTGCCATAGGTGCTGCGCCAACAGCTGTACGAGCTACACCTCGACCTCTACTTCGGCCTTGGCCTCTACCACGGCCCTGGCCTCTTGCGGACCTGACTGGTAGCATTGGTGGCTGGCCGTCCGATCCGGAAGTACGTGTCCTCACCATCTGTGAGAGAATGGAATAACATAAATTTAGTTTCCGGAATCAACAGGTTCGTGCTACAGAATACAAGAAAGTGAAGTTTTCCTAAGGGTTTTGCAGCCTCTTGAAGATAAGTACAGACGTCTCCGTACCGATCCGCAAGACTCTACTAAACCTGCTCATAACTCATAAAACCTATGTAACCTAGGCTCTCATACCAACTTGTCACGACCCAAAACCAACCGTCGTGATGGCACCTATCGTGGAACTAGGCAAGCCACTACTCAACATCTCAACACAGTAAATGCTTTGAAAATAAAGACGGAAGCAATTAATATTTAAGAAAAGCCTTTTTGAAAACAGAAATAATCCAAAATATGATACAATCTATCCCAAAGCCAGGGTGTCACAGAGTACATGAGCGTCTAAACCAGAATACAGTCCACTACAGTGTCTAGGAAATAAAATCTGAAATACAGATAGAGATAAAAAAGGATAGTCAAGGCCAGCGAACGCCATGCAGCTACCTCGATAGTCTTCGGGATCTGGCTCCTCAATCAATAGCTGCCGTAAATAGAAACTCCTGGATCTGCACACAAGGTGCATGGAGTAACGTGAGTACAACCAACTCAGTAACTAATAAGTCCAACCTTTGGACTAAAAGGTAGTGACGAACTCAACCAGCACAGTCCAAAATAGAAAATAATAGTGCAGAAACATAGGCATGCTTTCAATTTAAATAGATAGTTCAAAATAGTAAAGTAGATCAAATCTGAACAATGTGAAGAATATAACTCTTCTACTTCTACATGCCAATGCACATGATGTATGTGATGTACCATGCTGATAGCCTCATGGGCTCACACTCTCAAATGCTCAACCACTCGGTACTATATATGGCCCATACGGCCGAGGGAAGATCCATCCCGGATTATATACATCACTGACCATCAGTCACCCAGTACCGAGGAAGGCCAATCCATCCCTATGGAGAAGATTCATCTTCAGGTATCAAGTGCTTCTGACAAGATCCATGTTCAGGGAAGATCCATCCCTCAATAATATAAATCGCGCTAACTGGGGGTGTTTACAGACTCTGGAGGGGATCCTACAGCCCAAGCACCATCATAAAATCAGTATAACTGCTGCGACGTGCAGCCCGATCCCATAATTGTCACTCATAATCAGGCTCTTGGTCTCACTCAATCATCAATCTCTCTAGTCTCACTCACGGGCTCACAAATGTCATGAAAACTAGCCCAAAACAATGATATGATGTATCAATAAATAACAACTAAGACTGAGATATGGTATGAAATGAATGAGTATGACTGAGTACAAAGTATCAATAAAATCAGTAAAGTGACAGCAAGAAACGACCACTATGGGTCCCAACGGTACCGACATAAATCCTAAACATGACATCTAGCATGATTGACAGCTCAATTACTTTATCGCATGATGAAAACACGGATATCAACAAGATAGGTTCACTATATAGTGCCATGGAATCAACGAGGTCACAATTCTCATGGTGCACGCCCGCACGCCCGAAACTTGCCATGTAAGTCACCTCAATACCAATCACATAACACATAATTCGGGGTTTCGAACCCTCAAAACCAAGTTTGAAAGTGTTACTTACCTCGGACCGCATAATTCTTTATTATGCTATACTTTTGCCTCACGAATAGGTCTCCGAACGCCTCGAATCTAGTCAGAATAAATTTGATTCGATCGTTCAGCCGTATCTCCGACCTCGCTGGTGCGGCAAAATCTTCGCACCTACGCAACCTGCCCTGCCCTTCACTCATGGCTGCTTCTGCGGTGATCCTTGTGCACCTGCGGTATCACACCTGCGACCAAAGCTTCGTAGGTGCGGTTACACCAGAAGAAAAATTTCCAGATTTTCCTAAGTCCAACTTTTCAATCCGTTAACCATCCGAAACTCACTTGAGGCCCTCAGGACCTCAACCAAATATACCATCAAGTCTTAAAATATGATACAAACTTAGTCAAAACTTCAAATCACATCAAACAATGCTAAAATCACGAATCACATCCCAATTCAAGCTTAATGAAAACTAACGAATTCCAACTTCTATATTCGATGCGGAAACCTATCAAATCAAGTCCGATTGATCTCAAATTTTGCACACAAGTCATAAATGACATAACGAAGCTATGAAAAAAATTTCAGAACTAGATTCCGACCCCTATATCAAAAGTCAACTCCCCGGTTAAACTTCCAAATTAAATTTCTTATTTTCGCCATTTCAATCCTAATTTAGCTACGGGCGTCGAAATAAATATCCGGACATACTCCTAAGCCCGGAATTACCATACAGAGCTATTGGAATTATCAAAAATCCATTACGGGATCGTTTACACATATTTCACCATCTGGTCCATTAATTCAACTTAAGCTTTCCTGTTGGAGACTAAGTATCTCCATTCGTTTCAAAATCTCACCGGGCCCGAACCAATTACCCTGGCAGGTCACATAACAACTGTAAAGCATAAATTTAGCAGTAAATGGGGAAATGGAGTTGCACTATTCAAAATAACCGGTCAGATCATTACAATAACAACAAATAAAGATTAAACATTTACTATTGGGAGGGGACATGCGAAAAAAGGGCACAAGATAACAGGAAATGACACATGAAACAGTAAATAAACCTTCAGCCAATGAAACGGATAAAATAATGAATAAAAGCTGCACGGCATTACCCTTTGTGCTTTTACTCACAACCTCACCATGCAATAGTAAATATGGCATGGCATCACCCTTCGTGCTTTTACTCTCAATCTCTCCATAAAATGATAAAAACGGCATGACACCACCCTTCGTGCTTTTACTTTCAATTTCATCATGAAACAATAAATACGGCACGACATCACCTTTCGTACTTTAACTCTCTTTCTCACTATGTATAAATCAAAAATGTAACAATAATCGACACGGTATCACCCTTCATGCTTTAACACTCCCTTACCAAGTGACAATGAACATATAATAATTTGGGAGATAGAATAAGCAAGAATAAACCTTATGTCAACAACGGTTCCACAATGCAAACCTCAACTTCAAAAGCAATATTCAATTATCACAATTAGCCCAAAAATGTGGAAACAACGATCAATTTAGTAATAAGATAGTCTAAGTATGGATATCATAATCAAAGAAGGGAGTAAATCACAAGAAACAAGTTCCACCCGCATGCTTTAACCCAACAACAATGCATAATTACTCGTCACCTCACATATATGTTGTACCCAACATTTAAACATGTAGCAAATAGGCAAACAAGTCCTAATCTCTCAAGTCAAGGTTAACCATGACACTTACGTTGCTCCAAAAATCAACTCAAAGCTCAACCACGGCTTTGCCTTTCGAACAAGCCTCCGAGCCAACCAAATCTAGCAAATTATCAACCAAATGATTCAAAATAAGCCTTAAGAACTACCCACGAATGAAATAGGTTCAATTTAGGTCATTATTGAAAAAGTCAACAAAAGTCAACTCCCCGGTTCGCTTGGTCTAAATCCAAAATTCGAACCAAAACCCGATTATCCATTCAGCCCTAAGCCCGATTATGTAGTTTGTTTCAAAATCCGACCTCAATTTGAGGTCTAAATTCCAATTTTACAAAAATCACTAATTCTCCCCGAATCCCCAATTTCTACCATGAAAATCCTAGGTTTTACGTTGAAATCTTATGAAATGTAATGGGTAATTGAAAGAAAATTGGTTAGAATTACTTACCAATGAATTGGGGAAGAAGAGCTCTTGGAAAAAATGCCTCTAAGTTTTCTAGGTTTGAAAATTTGAGAGAATGAACTAAAATCCCGTTTTTCCCATCTTATGTTCAGCCCAAATGTCGCAATTGCGTCATGGGATTCACAATTGCGAACCCCGCAAATGCGAGAAATCATTCAAAATTGCGAAAGTCTCACATTTCTGTTACTATCGCAATTGCGATGGTTTGTTCGCAATTGCGAACTTGAACTCCTCGCAATTGCGATCATTTTGATCGCAATTGCGAACATTGATCCCCCCAGCCCACTTCGCAATTGCGAAGAAATTGGTCGCAATTGAGCACCATTGGTGCTCAGCTATAGTCGCAAATGCGAACTTGACAGGAAGCCTGTCCTATCGCAAATGCGAAGCCAGACCTCGCAATTGCGATGTCTAAGGCTTGCACCAGAAACAGAAGAACACCAACTATGATTCTAAGTCCTAAATCCTTCAGTAGCCTATCCGAAACTCACCCGAACCCTCGAGGCTCAAAATCAAACATGCACACAAGTCCAAACACCTTATACGAACTAGTTAGCGTGATCAAATCGCTGAAATAACACCTAGAACTTCGAATCGGACACCAAATCAAATGGAATTTTCACTGAAACTTTAGAATTTTTATTTTAACAACTGAACTCCAGAATCACGTCAAACCAACTTCGTTTTTACCAAATTTTGCAGACAAGTCATAAATATAGTAATGGACCTATACCGAGTTCCGGAACTAAAATACGGACCCGGTATCAACAGAATCACACATTGGTCAAATTTATAAAGTACTTAAACCTTTAAACTTCAATTTTTCAACAAACTGCAATAACTCGAGCTAAGGACCTTCGAATTCAGTTTCAGGCATACGCCCAGGTCTCAAATCACGGTACGGACCCATCGAGACCGTCAAAATATGAATTCGGGTTCGTTTGCTCAAAACGTTGATCGAAGTCAACTCAAATGGATTTATAAGGCATAATTTCACATTTTATCAATTTTTAACATAAAAGCCTTCCGGGAAAAGCACAGACTGCGCATACAAATTGAGAAAGGCTAAAATGAGATAATTGAGGTTTCAAAACATAGAATTAAGGTTTAAAACTCTAGATGACCTATCGGGTCATCACAATTAATTTGTATAAAATTATAAATGCAATGTCTAGTTGGTTTGGTTTCGGTTTGACTTTATTTTAGTTAAAACCAAACCAATTATGGTCAGATTGTTTTTCAGCACCAAACCAAAATCAAACCACAATCGGATTCGTTTTTCCGGTTTGACTCGGATTATTGGTTTGGTGCGGTTTATCGATTTTTCTTGTACACCTCTACCAGTTACCTACTTAGACTATCTGGTGTCCCTAAAATTTTCTTTCACTATATATATATATATATATATTAAAACTCCATGTTAAATTCTTAGAGGTGCGCCTATCAAACTATATTAACTTATAGGTTCATACAAAGTTTTTTGTTTATAATTTACTTGTGATGTATTACTCTCGGATGACTAATTAATTTTAGGAGCTTTGGCCAAGATAGTATCTAATGTAATATGTTAATTTTAGGTTTAATTGTGATTGTAATTTATGCTAGACTCCAATTAAATAAGTCCTTATTTGCATTCACTTTGAAGCACAATAAAAAACTAAATGAAGGCATATAATGTTGTATTTTTGATAAATCATCTTATATTATATAAACAAGATTACACACAATAAAATTTTGCAAATAAGAAACTAATCAGCCATTAACTACATTCTCTAAATCTAGATTACACGAACAAGGTTCATGAGATTCAACTATATTCTCTACAAGGTGTTATTCTTTATAAGATAATTAAAATGGGTGTTCTTTCAATTATATGTGTAAGACACGAAAGAAGACTAAAACAAAAAAAAGAGAATTAACCATTTAAGAGGAAACAAAAGAGGGCAAAATTTTCCAGAGGAAACGCATATGGAGAACGGAAGAAAAAGGTGAAAACATAAAGAAGAAGGTTAAAAAAATACAGAAGCTTCTACTTGCGGCTGATGGGAGACAGACCAAAGGTTAATTGGAAATGCTTGATGTTTCAAAACAATGCCAAGCCAAAATCTATACTTACCGTGTGGCTACAACTACATGGGAGATTGCTGACTACATATAGGTTGATACAATGGGGACTAGCTATAGATTCCAGGTGCCATTTATGTCAAGAACATGATGAGAACAAGGAACACTTGTTTGTCAAATGTCGATTTGCCAAGGAATTGTGGCACAAAATCCTGCAATGGATACAAAGACAAGATATGGTTGTAGACACTTGAGAACAACATATGTACTGGGTTATACAATGTGCTAAGGGTAAAACACAACAAGCACAAGTCTGCAGGATAGTGTATGCTGAGATAGTTCACTCAATTTGCATAGAAAGAAACCTACGGCTGTTTAAAAAGAGAAGCAGATGAGCTGATGGTATTGCACGAGAGATAGCATACATATGTAACTTACGAGCTACCACTGGGATTAGTAGTATGGTGCAATATTTTATGTTTTGATATAGAAAGTTAGTGTAGATTTTGGATGTGTAAGCTAGATAGCTGCTGAGTTATAAGCATGATATGGCTATGTAAATATTACTGGTGATTAATATAAAAAATAGTTAGTTACAAAAAAAAAGGTTAAAAAAAAAGAAGAAGGGTAAAAACAATATGGAAGAATGACGAAAAGATAAGGAAGAAATATTGATATAAAGGAACTAAGGAGAATTGTTTTTAAGAAAATAAATTTGGAAAAGGGTTAGGCTAATTAGTCATTACTATCACGACCAAAAAATCCAACCTGTTGTGATGGCGCCTATCTCAATACTAGGTAAGCCGATAGTATCAATAAACCACATTTTCTTTTAAGTGTGAAAACATAATGTTTAATACAATACCAAAAATCTAGCAAAGTCTGATACAACACTCCCAAAACCTGGTGTCACTGAGTATATGAGCATCTAATATGATTACAAATCTGGAAAATACGGTCCATAATAGTCTTAGACCAAATACAATAAACAAGGATATAGGGAAGGAGAGGGAAGGTCTGTGAAACGCGGCAGCTACCTCAGAATCTCCGTAAAATCAGCCATGCGAAAGAATCAACACCCGCTATGTCCGGAAATACCTGGATCTGCACACAAAGTGCAGGGTGTAGTATGAGTACAACTAACTCAGCAAGTAATAATAATAAATAAGGAACTGAAGATAGTGACGAGCTACACAATTATAGTTTACTTTCAGTAATTCCAACAAAGAATAGACATGCTTTCAAATCCGGCAGTTTAAATCAAATCAATTTTATACAGTTCAAATTCATGTAATTCAGATATAATTCCTTCAGATATTTTACAACAATGACAGATAGCAACCAAGTGCAATAACAAATGCAAAGCAAGTACAGCCTCTCAGGCAACAGTCACTCAACTCATCACAACAACTCAATCGCTCGACTCTCGGCCCTCAGCACTCACACTCAATGGGTACCCACGCTCACTGGGGGTGTACAAACTCCGGAGGGGCTCCTACAACCCAAGCGCTATAATCTGCACGGCCAACTCACGTGCTGCACGGACAACTCACGTGCAATAGTATCAATATCCGGATTTGCACGGCCAATTCACATGCTGCACGGACTACTCACGTCCTATAGTATCAATATTTGGATCCTCACGGCCAACTCACGTGCTGCACGGACAACTCACGTGCTATAGTATCAATATCTCACAATCAAGCCCTCGGCCTCACTCAGTCATAAATTTCTCCAGTCTCTCGAGCTCTCAATAATCATGAAATCAACCCAAACAACAATGATATGATGCATTAATAATAAACAATAGAGACTGAGATAAAGTAAACAAGTAAACTGTGACTAAGTACCAAACAATAATTTAGCAGGCAATTCAATATGTACACGACCTCTTTGGGTCCCAGCAGTACCAACATATAGCCTAAATATGATTTCTAACATGTCTTACAGTCAAATTTTCACAACACATAGAGAGCATATAGCTAACAATAAATTATTCAACCTTACAGTTTCACGGAACGGACAAAGTCACAATTCCCTCGGTGCACGCCCATACGTCCGTCACCTAGTATGTGTGTTAGCTCCAAAGTAATCATATGATACAAAAATCCGGGGTTTCATACCCTCAGAACCATATTTAAAACTGTTACTTACCTCAAACCGCGTAATTCTTTATTCCGCGATGCCCTTGCCACGATATTGGTCTCCGAAAGCCTCTAATCTAGTCACAATTAATTCTTTCCAGTCAGTAAAATTTATTGGAATTAATTCCATAAGAAAATACTAATTTTTCATAAAAATCCAAAATTTAGCTCAAAAATCGTCTGTGGGGCCCACGTCTCGGAACCCGACAAAAGTTACAAAGTATGAACGTCCATCCAACCACGAGTCCAACCGTACAAAATTTACCAAATTCTGACATCAACTCGACCCTCAAATCTTTAATTAAAGTCTATGAAGGTTTCTACCATTTTCAACCTAATCTTTACTCATTTGAACTTAACAATCTTTTCACAACCTTATTGGTATGTATACATAATACTCTTATACCCAAGAATTATACTATTAATCACTCGTCTTTACACCAAACCCAAAATTGAAGAATTGGAGAAAGAAATTCTTACCTCTTTGAAGCCCTAGCAAGATCCTTGTGAAATCTTCAAACCTTGAACAAGAATTGGTAGATAAATGACTAAGTCTTCACTTTTTCTCTCTAAAATGCTCTCACTTCTCTCTAAAATATCAGATTTCGGGTCAAAATTTAGAAAGAATGAAAGCTCGGATGCAGTTATGCGGTCGCATATGCGATTGCATAACAGGTATGCGGTCCGCATATCGACCGCATAATTTGACCTCCAAAACTGGGCGTGACTGACCCGGTCTGTGGTCATTATCCAGCCCGCATACCTGTTCTGCGGTCGCATAATGCAGCGCAGAACAGGTCTGCGATTGCATAATACACCGCAGATTTTTCTCAAATCTTGCCCCTCTCCTGATCCACTCTGCGACCATTATGCGGTCCGCAGAGTGATTCTGCGACTGCATAGTGGTCGCAGAAATGACCATTTTCCGGCAAAATGTTCCTTTACACATCGGTGTATTGTTCAACCCAAAAAGTTCGAGCGCTCGCCGCGAGAAATTTTACAACCTTTGTACTAATTGATCTACCTCGGCACCACAAAACTTAATTTCCTTAGCAAAAATTCTCCGGAGTCGTTACACATAAGTCAACATCCAGTCAACCTTTCAACTTAAATTCTGAACCTTGGAACTAAGCATTCCAAATCATTCCAAAACCTCACCGGACCCGAACCAATTACCCTGGCAGGCCATATAACAACCGTAAATCACAATTTGAGCAGTAAATGGGGGAACAAGGTTAAAATGCTAAAAACGACCGATCGAGTCGTTACAATTATATTCTGTCACGTGAGCCATTTTGATAATTGTTTTCAACCGCCACACGCTCCCAACTAAGTTATTACACACGTTATACCAGATAGGTAATGATGAGGTTTAAATATGAAGAGCAATATAGTTCAAGAGTTTTGGGGAGACTGAATAAATTAAGTCGAAAACTGACAAAAAGTTGATAATTTGAGATATTAACTCTTAAATACGGTTATCTTCTTCTTTTCATTGTTTAACCTTGCACCTATTATTATCTTAGAGAAAGTATCCATGCTACATCCCTCATACCCATTATTATTTTAAGGAGAAAACATGAAGAGAATAAGAAACACAACAATTGTGGAAACAAAACAATATCGGGGGATCAAATGAGTCAAGAAAGCAGACATTTATCACAAAGCTGAAGATCCCAAATTTCTATTTGATTTTCTTTTATGGACATTGCTTTTGTTAGTCCTTTACATCAGCTATATATATGATGCTAAACAGCAAGTGATATCTGCACTGTATACATATATACCCCTTCAAGTCTTCCAAAGACTCTCGATGATACTTTGAATAAAAGTCAAATCATAAATGCCACTAACAATACAACAAATTAAGGATAAGAACATACCATTCGCGAATAAGGTTGAATTTTGGCATTAAACTGAAGAATGAATAGGGATGTACAACATTACCTCCTTTTAATACTATTTTACTGCTTCCAAAAAAATGATACTAATGCTACGCTAACAACTAGGTAAACATGCATGCTATAATAGAAGGAGGAGTACAATTCTGGACCTGAACTAAAAAGATTAAAGGCCTCCTTTACATTGCTTTGAATTTGTTGTATACTTCATTTCCCATTGTCATCATGGCTATATTCTGAAGCAGATTCAGCCAAAGGGAAGCTCAACAAATTTAGTGGCCTAAAGCCGAATTTTAATAAGAATCTAAATTTTATACACCTATACAAGTATATGCAAAAACTTTGATGTTGTCTTTTTTCCTTCCGTAAATAATTATATAATAGTATTCATACAAAATATATGACTTTTAGCTTCATTTAGCAATATTATAATTATTTATATTATCAAGGGTTAATTCAAGTTAATAAGATGTTAGTCAAATGTTTGCAATACATTACCTTGGATCTTGATGTGAAAAACTTTATTTGCTAAAACGAAGATTTGAGTAGTTTAATTCAAAGTTCTAGAATATTTCTTATGTTAAAAGATAAATATTCTTTATTTTTTAAAACCTATTTTACACAGATTTTATACTTTTTTCTACAAACTTCAATATTATCTAAGTCAAAATATTATTATCGTATTTTACCATTAACAATTTTTAGGGCCTCAAAATTTTTGCAAAGGCTTTAGTAGCCTCACCCTTGAGCTACCCATGAGTCAGCCATTTGTGTATCATTCTTATCATGTGTTGGCTCATATATTTCATTAAAATTGGATACCCAATTTTCAGCATATTCATCATTCCTTGGAGGGATTTCTTTATTTGATTGAGTAATATCTGTATCACCCTCCTCTTTTGGCTCATCAAGATCGGTATCCATATTATTTTCAGCACTTGTTTTAGGGACTTGTTTATCTGTTTCAACCTTATCTTTATCACCCTCCTCTGTTTCCTCAAGAATTGCATCCAGATATTTAACAAGTTCTGTAGATCCTCCAGAAAATTGTTCCTCTATTTTTTTTATTGCCCTCCTCTGTTGCCTCATCAAGATTGGTATCCATACTATTTTCAGCACTTGTTTCAGGGATTTGTGTATCTGTTTCAACCATAGCCGCTTCATCATTCTTACAAATATATCCTTGTGTTGTTCTTACTTCTTCCGAGGATGAAACATCCATGATATCAATTTCCGAAGAACTTTCTCGATTGGGCCCAGAAGAATCCATTCGTTGTAAACCGTCAGAAGAATTCGTTTGTTCCATACCATAAGCTTCATTGCTTCCAATACTTGAAAAGTGCTCTGTTGCACTACTCTCACTTTCACTACTCCCACTCCCACTTTCCCCATTGCTTTAATCTTCCGAATTATTTGTGGTAGTTTCTGTTCTTCATCTTCAAGATCATCAACAGGAAGACCAGGAGGAATAGGAATGTCACGACCAGAAATTCCCACCTTCGGGACCGTGATGACACCTAACATTTCACTTGCTAAGCAAGCCAACGTTATAATATAATTAGTCATTTTAACAAAATTTTAAATTAATTAATAACAAGAAAACAAATGCGAAAATAAATAAAGCTGTCTGAGAGCAAACCCACAACTAAAATAAGGTAGACAAGGACTTCAGAACTGCGGACGCTGTGCAGTTATACCTCACGTCTCCTCTGAGTAGTTGAAATCCGAGCAAGGCTATGGTACGCCGCTCGGACCAACTCCGAAGTCTGCACAAGACGTGCAAAGTCTAGTATCAGTACAACCGACCCCATGTACTGGTAAGTGCTGAGCCTAACCTCGACGAATTAGTGACGAGGCTAATGCGGGTCACTTACATTAACTTGTAACGCAATAATAATAATAACAACAACAATAGAAATAATTCAGGTGATTCATTTTAACAGTTGAAACCAACTCAACAGCCATAACCAATTATTATTTCAATCAATTTTCGTGGCAGCGTGCAACCCGCTCCCACAACATATTCGTTTTCAATCCTCCCATATATTTATTTTAATCAAGTATATATAAACTTTTAAATAAGTCTGTTGTGGCGTGCATCCCGATCCTCCAATATGGACTTTTAAACAAGTCTGTTGCGGCGTGCAACCCGATCCTCCAATATGGACTTTTAAACAAGTCTGTTGCGGCGTGCAACCCGATCCTCCAATATGGACTTTTAAACAAGTCTATTGCGGCATGCAACCTGATCCTCCAATATGGACTTTTAAACAAGTCTATTGCGGCGTGCAACCCGATCCTCGAATATGGACTTTTAAACAAGTCTGTTGCGGCGTGCAACCCGATCCTTGAATATGGACTTTTATACAAGTCTATTGCGGCATGCAACCTGATCCTCTAATATGGACTTTTAAACAAGTCTATTGTGGCGTGCAACCCGATCCTCGAATATGGACTTTTAAACAAGTCTGTTGCGGCGTGCAACCCGATCTCCCAATATATTCATTTCAATCAACTCTATTGCGGCGCGCAACCCGATCCTCCAATATATTCATTTACTAATTCTTATAGAATAAATTGCCCCAATAAATGCAACAATTAATATAAAATTTTAAAACAACAAGCATTCAATAATTACAATTTAATTATGAAACAAGCAATGAAAATTAGCAATTTATTATGAAAATCAGAGAGAAAATAGGCAGTTTAATATTTAATATGCTAAATGTCAAGTAGCAATTAATGCATATAAATCGAGTAAGCATGTAGCAATTATTACAGAAATTCAAGGATTAATATTTGACAAAGAATAGGAGAGAAACAATTATTATAACAATTAATTAGTGTATTAAAACAAATTTAAAATTTTCAAATAATTATGCAAACAATTAATTTGACGACGTATAGACACTCGTCACCTCGCCTATACGTCGTTCACATGCATTTTACATAACAAATAATTTAAGGGTTCTATTCCCTCAAGTCAAGGTTAACCACGATACTTACCTCTCTTTGCAATTTCAATCAATTACTCGACCACAACTTTTCCTTTTAAATTGGACTCCAAAAGCTTTAAATCTATTCACAAACAATTCGATATACTCAATACAAATCGTAGGAATTAATTTTATATGAATTTACTAGTTTTCCGGATAAAAATTCAAAATTCACTTTAAATTTGACAGTGGGTTCCATGTCTCAAATCTCGAAAAAACTTATGAAATCCGAACACCCATTCCGAGACGAGTCCAACCAAACAAAAGTTATCAAATTCCGACATTGGATTGACCTTCAAATCTTCGTTTTACATTTTTGGAAAATTTTGTAAAAATCTGATTTTTCTTCCATAAATTCATGAATTCATGATGTAAATGAGTATGGAATCATGAAATATAATCAATATAGGATAAGGAACACTTATCCCAATTTTTTCCCGTGAAAATCGCCCAAATATCGCCTAAACCGAGCTCCCCAAACTCAAAAATGAGTAAAATGGCTAAACTTCCCGTTTTATGGGGTCTCTGACGTTTTCGAGCGCCACAGGTAGCGCGGGGCGTTGCCCGTGGTGCACTTTCCAGTACACCAAAAATTACCAGCGCCAGGGCTAGCGCCCCACGCTACCCTGGGCGCTGGCGGCTACGAAAAATCTTTTCCGACACGCAAATGGGCATAACTCTCTCATACGATGTCCGAATTCGACGATGCTTTTTGCTATGGTTCCAAAATTTCAATACGGGTCTAATACTTCCATTAAAACTGAATTTGGAACTCATTTTCTCAATGGGATAACACTTATTCTTGAAGAAACAACGTCAAAACGTTCTTGAAATGCCCAAATTAAATTCCGTTAACCATCCGAAATCCACCCGAGGCCCTCGGTACCTCAACCAAATATACCAACAAGTCCTAAAATATCATATGGACTTAGTAGAAACCTCCAATAACCTCCAACAATACAAAAAAAAATACGAATCCCACATAGATTCAAGCCTAATAAACTTTGAAACTTTCAATTTCTATAAACGACGCCGGAGCCTATCAAATCAAGTCTGATTGATCTCAAAATTTGCACACAAGTCATAAATGACATAACGGACCTATCAGAACTGTCAAAATACTGATCCTAGTCCGTTTGCTCAAAATATTGACTAAAGTCAACTCAGTTAAGTTTTAAAGCTCTATTTCATATTTTAATCCATTTTTGACATAAAAACTTTCCGAAAACTTATACGGACTGCGCACGCAAGTCGATGAGTGATAAATAGTGTTTTTCAAGGTCTTAAAATACAAAATTAATTATTAAATTTAAAGATGACCTTTTGGGTCATCACATTCTTCACCTTTAAAACAAACGTTCGTCTTCGAACGGAATTAGAAAAGTACCTGAGCTGGTGAAAAGATGTGTATATTTACTCCATATGTCCGACTCGGACTCCTAGGTAGATGCCTCTACCGGCTGACCTTTCCAATGCACTCGAACTGAAGGATAACTCTTAGACCTCAACTGTCAGACCTGCCGGGCTAGAATAGCCACCGGCTCCCCCTTATAAGTCAAATCTTTGTCCAATTGGAGTGAGCTGAAATCTAACACATGGGACGGATCACCATAATATTTCCGGAGCATGGATACATGGAACACCGGATGAACCGCTGATAAACTGGGTGGTAATGCAAACCTGTAGGCCATTTCACCCACCCTTTCAAAAATTTCAAAGGGTCTAATATACCTAGGGCTCAACTGGCCCTTCTTTCCGAACCTCATTATACCTTTCACAGGTGAAACCCGAAGTAATATTCTTTCTCCAACCATGAATGCAATATAACGAATTTTACTGTCGGCATAACACTTTTGCCTAGACTGAGCTGTGCGAAGTCGATCTTGGATAACCTTGACCTTATCCAAGTCATCCTGTAACAAATCGGTACCCAACAACTGAGACTCTCCCGGTTCAAACCAGCCAACTGGAGAATGGCATCGCCTCCCATATAATGCCTCATATGGAGCCATCTGAATACTCGACTGGTAACTATTATTATAAGCAAACTCCGCAAAAGGCAAGAACTGATCCCAAGAACCTCCAAAGTCTATAACACAAGCGCAAAGCATATCTTCCAATATCTGAATAGTGCGCTCTGATTGTCCGTCTGTCTGTGGATGAAATGTTGTACTCGACTCAAATTGCGTGCCTAATTCACACTGTACAACCCTCCATAAGTGTGAGGTAAACTGCGTACCTCGATCTGAAATAATAGATACGGGCACACCGTGAAGGCGGACAATCTCACGAATGTAAATTTCAGCTAACCGCTCTGAAGAATAGGTAACTGTAACTGGAATGAAATGTGCTGACTTGGTCAACCTGTCCACAATGACCCAAACTGCGTCAAATTTCCTCTGAGTCCGTGGGAGTCCAACAACAAAATCCATAGTGATACGCTCCCATTTTCACTCAGGAATTTCTAACTTCTCAAGCAAACTACCAGGTTTCTGATGCTCATACTTAACTTGTTGACAATTCAGACACCGGGCTACATATGCGACTATATCCTTTTTCATTCTCCTCCACCAATAATGTTGCCGCAAATCTTGATACATTTTGACGGTACCCAGATGAATAGAATACCTGGAACTAGGTGCATTTTCAAGGATTAATTCACGAATTCGGTCAACATTAGGTACACAATTACGACCCTTCATTCGCAGAACTCCATCTTTCCCTACAGCAACCTATTTGGCATCACCGTGCCGCACTGTGTCCTTAAAGACAAGTAAATGAGGATCATCATACTGCCTCAAATTAAAATCTTTTTGTTTGAATTGATACTGAAGGCTACGATGATCAGTAAATACCTCACATGAGACACCGTAGAGGTAATTCCTCCAAATCTTCAACGCATGAACATTGGCTGCCAATTCTAAGTCATGAACATGATAACTTTTCTCGTGAACCTTCAACTGCCGCAACATATATGCAATCACCCTGCCATCTTGCATTAATACTTCACCAAGACCAATGTGAGATGCGTCACAATATACCGTATACGATCCTGAACCTGTGGGTAATACCAACACTAGCGCCGTAGTCAAAGCAGTCTTGAGCTTCTGAAATCTCAACTCACACTCGCTTGACCATCTGAATGGGACACCTTTCTGGGTCAGTCTAGTCAATGGGCTTCCTATAGATGAAAACCCTTCCATGAACCGACGATAGTAACCCGCCAAACTTATAAAACTCCGGATCTCTATAACTGAAGTAGGTCTAGGCCAATTCTGAACAACCTCAATCTTCTTAGGATCCACCTTTATGCCTTCTGCCGATACAACATGCCCCAAAAAGGAAACTGAGTATAACCAAAACTCACATTTTGAAAATTTGGCATATAACTGCTTATTCTTCAAAGTATGAAGCACACTCCGAAGATGCTGCTGATGCTCCTCTCGATTGCTGGAGTAAATCAAGATATCATCAATGAATACAACCACAGAAGAATCCAAATAGGGCTTGAATATCCGATTCATCAAATCCATTAATGCTGCTGGGGCATTTGTCAACCCAAATGACATCACTAGGAAATCGTAATGCCCAAACCGAGTCCGAAAAGCTATTTTAGGGACATCAGATGCCCCAATCTTTAACTAATGGTAACTAGACCTCAAATCGATCTTCGAAAATACCTTGGCACCATGAAGTTGATCGAATAAGTCATCGATCCTTGGCAGTGGATATTTGTTCTTAATAGTTGTTCATGATCAATTACAGAATTGCCAATTAACGTCATGTTTACAAAAATCTCGTTGCAAACCTTCACAATACTGATAACGAGATGCGAGGCATGAACTTTTAAACATAGACTTTTAAACAAGTCTGTTGCGGAGTGCAACCCGATCCTCCAATATGGACTTTTAAATAAGTCTATTGCGGCGTGCAACCCGATCCCCCAATTTGGANTAAATGAGGATCATCATACTGCCTCAAATTAAAATCTTTTTGTTTGAATTGATACTGAAGGCTACGATGATCAGTAAATACCTCACATGAGACACCGTAGAGGTAATTCCTCCAAATCTTCAACGCATGAACATTGGCTGCCAATTCTAAGTCATGAACATGATAACTTTTCTCGTGAACCTTCAACTGCCGCAACATATATGCAATCACCCTGCCATCTTGCATTAATACTTCACCAAGACCAATGTGAGATGCGTCACAATATACCGTATACGATCCTGAACCTGTGGGTAATACCAACACTAGCGCCGTAGTCAAAGCAGTCTTGAGCTTCTGAAATCTCAACTCACACTCGCTTGACCATCTGAATGGGACACCTTTCTGGGTCAGTCTAGTCAATGGGCTTCCTATAGATGAAAACCCTTCCATGAACCGACGATAGTAACCCGCCAAACTTATAAAACTCCGGATCTCTATAACTGAAGTAGGTCTAGGCCAATTCTGAACAACCTCAATCTTCTTAGGATCCACCTTTATGCCTTCTGCCGATACAACATGCCCCAAAAAGGAAACTGAGTATAACCAAAACTCACATTTTGAAAATTTGGCATATAACTGCTTATTCTTCAAAGTATGAAGCACACTCCGAAGATGCTGCTGATGCTCCTCTCGATTGCTGGAGTAAATCAAGATATCATCAATGAATACAACCACAGAAGAATCCAAATAGGGCTTGAATATCCGATTCATCAAATCCATTAATGCTGCTGGGGCATTTGTCAACCCAAATGACATCACTAGGAAATCGTAATGCCCAAACCGAGTCCGAAAAGCTATTTTAGGGACATCAGATGCCCCAATCTTTAACTAATGGTAACTAGACCTCAAATCGATCTTCGAAAATACCTTGGCACCATGAAGTTGATCGAATAAGTCATCGATCCTTGGCAGTGGATATTTGTTCTTAATAGTTGTTCATGATCAATTACAGAATTGCCAATTAACGTCATGTTTACAAAAATCTCGTTGCAAACCTTCACAATACTGATAACGAGATGCGAGGCATGAACTTTTAAACATAGACTTTTAAACAAGTCTGTTGCGGAGTGCAACCCGATCCTCCAATATGGACTTTTAAATAAGTCTATTGCGGCGTGCAATCCAATCCCCCAACATATTGGGGGATCGGATTGCACCTGTCTCTTATACACATCTTCTTCAAACCATTCGTCATTTGGACATTTCTACAAGATGTTATGACCAAATTATCAAAGGCTGGCAGAGGAGTGAACTGCAGATGCGAAGCATCCGAGGCTGCATCCAAAAGAAGGGCTGGCAGTAAAGTGCTGCCATAGCATCCGGGGCAGCATCCGAAACCCAGATGTCGGGGTTTATTTCCCCCACTTCACTTGGATGAACTTTGGAGCTCTTCTCCACTTTCTCAAGACCACCAACTCCCCTCTTCTTCAAGGTAAGCAATCCCCATTATCTTGGTGTGAAATTCCATCATTTCTACACTAGTATNGTTAATTCTATTATTATTGTTGTTACTATTATTGCGTACAGGTTAATGTGAGTGACCTGCCTTAGCCTCGTCACTACTTCGTCGAGGTTAGGCTCAGCACTTACCAGTACATGGGGTCGGTTGTACTGATACTATACTCTGCACTTCTTGTGCAGATTTTAGAGTTGGTCCTAGCGGCGTACCATAGACTTGCTCGGATTT
>AWOL01S0021134.1:66580-82132 GCA_000715115.1 Nicotiana otophora
AAATGAGTTACCTGAGTTAATTCTATTATTATTGTTGTTACTATTATTGCGTACAGGTTAATGTGAGTGACCTGCCTTAGCCTCGTCACTACTTCGTCGAGGTTAGGCTCAGCACTTACCAGTACATGGGGTCGGTTGTACTGATACTATACTCTGCACTTCTTGTGCAGATTTTAGAGTTGGTCCTAGCGGCGTACCATAGACTTGCTCGGATTTTAGCTACCAGAGGAGACTTGAGGTATAGCTACACGGTGTCTCCAGCTCTGAAGTCCCCGTCTACTTTACTTTAGCTGTGTGTTTGTTTCCAGACAATTTTATTTTATTCAGACCTTTATTTGTATTATTCTAAAAGCTCGTGCACTTGTGACACAAATTCTGGGATGGTATTTGGACACGGTTATTTTTATGGATTATTCACTACATTTCAGACGTTACTTCTGTATTTATTTCTTTGTTATTAATAAATTTAAAAATTGTTTTAAAATGGATAATATTATTCTAATGTCTTGACTAGCAAGTGAAATGTTAGGCGCCATCACTGCCCCGGAGGTGGGAATTTCGGGTCGTGACAGTTGGTATCAGAGAACTAGGTTACATAGGTCTCACAAGTCACGAGCAAGCTTAGTAGAGTCTAAAGTATCGGTATGGAGACGTCTGTACTTATCTCTCAGAGGCTATGAAGTTTAGGAACAATATCACTTCTTTCTTATTCTGTCGTGCAAATTTATTCTATCGTCGATGATTGAACCATTCTACTCTTATACTCTCGCAGATGGTGAAAATACGTAATACATCTACTGCTGGACAGGGACCTGATCCCCCGGTGGCAACTATGGCCAGGGGTAGAGGTCGAGCCCGAGGTCGTGCTAGAGGCCGAGGTAGAGGCAGAGGTAGAGCTCAGTCCAGAGCTCGAGCAGCTGCACCTGTTGTAGAACCTCAAGTGGATCTTCAGGAAGAGATTCCAGTTCAGAATGTACCAGTTGGACCAGTTCAGGTCCCGGAAGTATTCATAACTACTGCATTGCTTCAGGACGCTCTGGTCCATTTGGTGAGTCTTATGGAGGGCATATCCCAAAATGGTACATTTCCAGTGGCACCAACCATCTCACAGGCTGGGGGAGGAGCACAAACTCCTACTATTCCCGCTCCGGAGCAGATAGCTCCCCAGAATCAGGCTTCAGCATCCCCACTAGTTGGGGTAGTTCAGCCAGTTATTGCGACACAGATCGGCGATAGGCCCGGCATGTCTTTTGAGGCCTTATTGAGACTAAATAGGTTTATTAAGCTTTTTCCAGTTCACTTCAGTGGTACACCTCCTGAGGACCCACAGGATTATCTTGACCGCTGTCATGAGGTGATGCGGAACATGGGTATAGTTGATACTAATGGGGTGGATCTTGCTGTATTTTAGATGACGGGTTCCGCCAATAGGTGGTGGAGAGATTATACATTCACCAGACCAGTTGAATCACCTGCACTTACCTGGGAGCAGTTCTCTCAGCTATTTCTAGAGAAGTTCTTTCCTATCACACTGAGAGAGGATTTCCACAAGCAATTTGAGCGTCTACAGCAGGACAGTATAACTGTTACTCAGTATGAGTCCCGTTTTGTGGATTTGGCCCATCATGCTCTCCTTTACTACCTACCAAGGGAGAGAAAGTGATGAGGTTTATTGAAGGACTCACTCACCCTATTAGGCTTCAGATGGCCAAGGAGACCGGAAGTGAGATTTTATTTCAGGCGTCTGCTAATGTCGCGAGGAGGATCGAGATAGTTCTTGCACAGGAGAGAGGGCAAAGGTCTGATAAGAGGCCTCGTCAGTTCGGTGATTTCAGTGGTGCCTCGTCTGGAGGTAGGGGTAATTTTGGTAGGGGCCGTCCTCCCAGACTGTTTCATTTAGCACTTCATGCATCTCACGGTTCTTCAGGAAGTCACAGTCCTATTATGCCTTACTCTAGGCAGCCAACATTTAGTGCACATTCAGATCCTATCAGTGCACCACCACTCCAGAGATACTATAGTGGTTATCCGGCCCATTCGGGTCAGTTTCAGCTTCAGCAGCCACGGTGTCAGGATGGGTTCTATGAGTGTGGGAACGTTGGTCACATCAGGAGGTAATTTCCCTAGGTTGGCGATTAATAGATCTCAGCAGGATTCTCGTGCCATCATACCGGCACCGATTGCTTCACCACCTGTTCAACCAGTTAGATGTAGGGGTCAGGCAGCTAGAGGTGGAGGTCAGGCCATTAGAGGTGGAGGTCAGACCATTAGAGGCGGATGCCAGACCATTAGAGGTGGAGGCCAGCCAGTTAGAGGCCGTCCTAGAGACGCAGTTCAGAGTGGTGGGGCTCAGCCCCGATTTTATGCTTTTCCAGCTAGGCCTGAGGTCGAGTCATTTGATGTTGTGATCATAGGTATTATTCCAGTTTGCCATAGAGATGCTTAAGTTCTATTTGATCCAGGATCTACTTATTCCTATGCGTCCTCCTATTTTGCTTCATATTTGGTTGTGCCTTGTGATTCTCTAAGTGCTTCTGTGTGTGTATCTACACATGTGGGAGACTCTGTTGTAGTAGATCATGTTTATCATTCGTGTGTGGTTACAATTGATAGTCTTGAGACTAGAGTGGATCTTCTAGTTCTTGATATGGTAGATTTTGATGTCATCTTGGGTATGGATTGGATGTCACCTTATTATGCTATATTGGATTGTCATGCCAAGACAATGACCCTAGCCATGCCGGGGTTACCTCAGTTAGAGTGGAAAGGAACTCCTGGTCATTCTGCCACCAGGGTTATTTCTTATATAAAAGCTCGGCGTATGGTAGAGAATGGGTGTCTAGCCTATTTGGGTTATATTCGCGATCCCAGTGCGGATGTTCCTTCTATGGACTCAATACCAGTTGTTCGTGAATTTCCAGAAGTATTTCCTGCAGATTTGCCGGGGATGCCACTCGACAGGGATATTGACTTCCGTATTGATTTAGCTATGGGGAGCCCATTTCTATCCCACCATACCATATGGCCCCGATAGAGTTGAAAGAATTGAAGGAGCAGTTACAACACTTGCTTGATCAGGGATTCATTAGACCCAGTATCTCGCCCTGGGGTGCACCTGTATTATTTGTAAAGAAGAAAGATGGTTCTATACGAATGTGTATAGATTATCGGCAGTTGAATAAGGCCACTATCAAAAACAAATATCCGCTGCCAAGAATTGATGACTTATTTAATCAGCTTCAGGGTGCCAAGGTATTCTCGAAGATCGATTTGAGGTCTGGTTACCATCAATTGAAGATTAAGGCATCTGATGTCGCTAAAACAGCTTTTCAGACTCGGTATGGGCATTACGAATTTCTAGTGATGTCATTTGGGTTGACAAATGCCCCAACAACATTTATGGAGTTCATGAATCGGGTGTTCAAGCCCTATTTGGATTATTTTGTGGTTGTATTCATTGATGATATCTTGATTTATTTCAGCAGCCGAGAGGAGCATGAGCAGCATCTTCGGAGTGTGCTTCATACTTTGAAGAATAATCAGTTATATGCCAAATTTTCAAAATGTGAGTTTTGGTTAGACTCAGTTGCCTTTTGGGGGCATGTGGAATCGGCAGAAGGCATAAAGCTGGATCCTAAGAATATAGAGGTTGTTCAGAATTGTCCTAGACCTACTTCAGTTATAGAGATCCGGAGTTTCCTGGGTTTAGCAGGTTACTATCGTCGGTTTGTGGAAGGGTTTTCATCTATAGCTAGCCCATTGACCAGACTGACCCAAAAAGATGTCCCATTCAGATGGGCAGACGAGTGGGAGTTGAGCTTTCAGAAGCTCAAGACTGCTTTGACTACGGCGCCAGTGTTGGTATTACCCACAGGTTCAGGATCGTATACGGTATATTGTGACGCATCTCACATTGAGCTTGGTGCAGTATTAATGCAAGATGGAAAGGTGATTGCATATGCATCGCGACAGTTGAAAGTTCACGAGAAGAATTATCCTGTTCATGACTAAGAATTGGAAGCCATTGTTCATACGTTGAAGATTTGGAGGCATTACCTCTACAGTGTCTCGTGTGAGGTATTTACTGATCATTGTAGCCTTCAGTATCTGTTCAAACATAAATATCTTAATTTGAGGTTGAGAATATGGTTGGAGTTGTTGAAAGACTATGATATCACCATTTTGTATCACCCCGGAAAGGCCAATGTGGTGGCCGATGCTTTGAGTAGAAAGCCTGTGAGTATGGGCAGTCTTGCTTATATTCCGGTAGGTGAGAGGCCATTAGATGCAGATATTTAGACTTTGGATAATTAGTTCGTGAGGTTAGATTTTTTAGAACCCAGTCGGGTTCTAGCTTACACAGTCACTTGATCTTCTTTATATGAGCGTATTAGAGAGAGGAAGTATGGTGATACTTATATACATGTCCTTAAGGACACAGTGCGACACGGTGATGCTAAGCAGGTTGATGTGGGGGAAGTTGGAGTTCTACAAATGCAGGGTCGTATTTGTGTGCCTAATATTGACGGGCTTTGTTTATTAATCCTTGAAGAGGCATACTGTTCCAGGTATTTTATTCATCCATGTACCGACAAAATGTATCAAGATTTGCAGCAACATTATTGGTGGAGGAGAATGAAAAAGGATATAGTTGCATATGTAGCTCGGTGTCTGAATTGTCAGCAAGTTAAGTACGAGTATCAGAGACCTGGTCGTTTGCTTCAGAAGTTAGAAATTCCTGAGTTGAAATGGGAGCATATCACTATGGATTTTGTTGTTGGACTCCCACGAACTCAGTGAAAATTTGACGCAGTTTGGGTCATTGTGGACAGGTTGACCAAGTCAGCACATTTCATTCCAGTGGTAGTTACCTATTCTTCAGAAAGGTTAGCTGAAATTTACATTCGTGAGATTGTCCGCCTTCACAGTGTGCCCGTGTCTATTATTTCAGATCGAGGTACAGAGTTTACCTCACACTTTTGGAGGGCTGTACAACGTGAGTTAGGCACGCGAGTTGAGTTGAGTACAACATTTCATCCATAAACAAACGGACAGTCAGAGCGCACTATACAGATATTGGAAGATATGCTTCAAGCTTGTGATATAGACTTTGGAGGTTCTTGGGATCAGTTCTTGCCACTTGCGGAGTTTGCTTATAATAATAGCTACCAGTCGAGCATTCAGATGGCTCCATATGTGGCATTATACGGAAGGCAATGTCATTCGCCAGTTGGCTGATTTGAACCGGGAGAGGCTCGGTTGTTGGGTACCGATTTGGTAGAGGATGCTTTGGATAAGGTCAAAGTTATTCAGGATCGACTTCGTACAACTCAGTCTAGGAAAAAGAGTTATGCCGACCGTAAATTTCGTGATATTGCATTCATGGTTGGAGAAAGAATATTACTCTGTGTTTCACCTATGAAAGGTGTAATGAGGTTCGGAAAGAAGGGCAAGTTGATACCTAGGTATATTGGACCCTTTGGAATTCTTGAAAGGGTGGGTGAAGTAGCCTACATGCTTGCATTACCACCTAGTTTATCAGCGGTTCATCTGGTGTTCCATGTGTCTATGCTCCAGAAATATCATGGTGATTCGTCTTATGAGTTAGATTCAGCTCAATCCAATTGGACAAAGATTTGACTTACGAGCAGGAGCCGGTGGCTATTCTAGCCCGGCAGGTCTGGCAGTTGAGGTCTAAGAGTTATCCTTCAGTTCGAGTGCAATGGAGAGGTCAGCCGGTAGGGACATCTACCTGGGAGTTCGAGTCGTACATGCGGAGTAAATATCCATACTTATTCACCAGCTCTGGTACGTTTTCTAACTTCGTTCGAGGACGAATGTTTGTTTTAGAAGTGGAGAACGTGATGACCCAAAATGTCATCTTTAAATTAAATAATTAATTCTGTGTTCTAAGACCTCAAAAAGTACTATTTATCATTCCTCGGCCTGCGTGCACAGTCCTTATAATTTTCTGAAAAGTTTTTGTGTGAAAAATGGATTAAAATGTGAAATAGAGCTTTAAAACTCAACTGAGTTGACTTTGGTCAACATTTTGAGAAAACGGACTCGGACCGGTGTTTTGACAGTTTCGGTAGATCCATATTGTGATTTGGGACTTGGGCGTATGCCCGAAATCGAATTATGAGGTTCCTAGCCCGAGATATGGAATTTTGATGAAAAATTAAAAGTTCGAAAGCTTAATGATTTTTAAGAATTTACCGATGTTGGATTTATTGACACTGGGTCCGTATTTTGGTTCTGGAGCCTGGTATAGGTCCACTAAAATATTTTTGACTTGTCCGACGAATTTGGTGAGAAACGGAGTTGATGTGACATGATTTGGACGTCCGGTTGTGAAAATATAAATTTTAAAGTTTTCTTGAAAATTGCCTTTGATTTGGTGTCTGACTGGTTGTTTTAGGTGTTATTTTGGCGATTCGATCACACGAGCAAGTTCGTATGATTTTTTAGGACTTGTGTGCATGTTTGGTTTGGAGCCTCGAGGGCTCGGGTTGGTTTCGGGTGGTTAACAGATCATTTTTGAACTTGGGAAAAACTGCAGAAATCTGCTTCTGGTATCCTTCTTCGCGTTCGCGAGAGGGGTCTCGTGTTCGCGAAGAAGAAACTGGAGACAGATGGAATTGTGTTTCGCGTTCACGAAAGAGGGAACGTGTTCGTGAAGGTTCGAAGTGCAAAGCTTCGCGTTCGCGATCGAAGCCTCGCGTTCGCGAAGGGGAAATGACCGGAGAGGAATTTACCTTCGCATTCGCGAAGGGCATCTCGCGTTCGTGAAGGCCAAGCCAGAAAAGTATCGCGTTCGCGAAGAGTAAAATTAGACAGCAGAAATTTGTGCTTCGCGAACGCGAGGCACTGACCGCGTTCGCGAAGGGTAAAAATCCGAGAAACAGAACTTAAGTTCTGGAAAATGGGATTCGTCCCATTTTCAATCACTTTCCATTGTTGAGCTCGGGTAAGGCTATTCTTGGGCGATGTTTACGGAAAAATATTGGGATAAGTGTTCCTTATCCTATATTGATTATATTTTATGATTCCATACGCATTTACATCATGAATCCGTAAATTTATGGAAGAAAAATCAGATTTTTATAAAATCTTATAAAAACGAAAATTTAGGATTTGAAGGTGCATTTGACATCGGAATTGGATAATATTTGTATGGTTGAACTCGTAGCGGAACAAAGTTCGGATTTCGCAAGTTTTTCCGGGATTTGAGACGTGGGTCCCATTGTCGAATATTAAAATGAATTTCGAATTTTTATCCGAAAAATTAGGAAATTCATATGGAATTAATTCTTATGATTCATATTGAGTATATCCAATTGTTTGTGAATAGATTTGATACTTTTGGAGACAAATTCAAAAGGAAAAGATGTGGTCGAATAATTTATTGGAATTTAAAAGCGAGTTAAATGTCGTGGTTAACCTTAACTTGAGGGAATAGAATCCTTAAATTATTTATTATGTGAAATGCATGTGAACGACGTATAGGCGAGGTGACGAGTGTCTATACGTCGTCAAATTAATTGTTTGTATAATTATTTAAAAATTCTAAATTGTTTTAATACACGAATTAATTGTTATAAAAATTGTTTCTCTCTTATTCTTTGTCAAATATTAGTTCTTGAATTCCTGCAATAATTGCTACATGCTTATTTGATTTATGTGCATTAATTGCTACTTGACATTTATCATATTACATATTAAACTGCCTATTTTCTCCCTGATTTCCATAATAAATTGCTATTTGTCATTACTTGTTTCATAATTAAATCATAATTATTGTATGCTTGTTGTCTTATATTTCTATATTAATTGTCGCATTTATTGGGAAAATTTCTTCTATAAGAATTGGTAAATGAATATATTGGAGGAGCGGGTTGCACGCCGCAATAGAATTGATCGAAATGAACATATTGGGGGATAGGGTTGCACGCCGCAACATACTTATTAAAAAGTCCATATTGGGGGATCGGATTGCACGCTGCAACAGACTTATTAAAAAGTCTATATTGGGGGATCGGATTGCAAGCCGCAATAGACTTATTTAAAAGTCTATATTGGGGGATAATATTGCATGCCGCAACAGACTTATTTAAAAGTCTATATCGGGGGATCGGATTGCACGCCGCAACACTTATTAAAAAGTCCATATTGAGGGATCGGATTGCACGCCGCAACAGATTTATTTAAAAGTCTATATTGGGAAATCGGATTGCACGCTGCAACAGACTTATTTAAAAGTCTATATATATACTTGATTAAAATAAATATATGGGAGGATTGAAAATGAATATGTTGTGTGAGCGGGTTGCACGCTGCAACGGAAATTGATTGAAATAATAATTGGTTATGACTGCTGAGTTGGCTTCAACTATTAGAAATGAGTTATATGAGTTAATTCTATTATTGTTGTTGTTACTATTATTGCGTACAAGTTAATGTGAGTGACCTGCCTTAGCCTCGTCACTACTTCGTCGAGGTTAGGCTCAGCACTTACTAGTACATGGGGTCGGTTGTACTGATACTACACTCTGCACTACTTGTGCAGATTTCAGAGTTGGTCCCAGCAGCGTACCATAGACTTGCTCGGATTTCAGCTACCAGAGAAGACTTGATGTATAGCTGCATAGCGTCCGCAGTTCTGAACTCCCCGTCTACTTTACTTTAGCCGTGTGTTTGTTTCCAGACAACTTTATTTTATTCATACCTTTATTTGTATTATTCTAGAAGCTCGTGCACTTGTGACACCAACTCTGGGATGGTATTTAGACACCGTTATTTTTATGGATTATTCACTACATTTCAGACCTTACTTCCGCATTTGTTTCTTTGTTATTAATAAATTTAAATATTTTTAAAATGGATAATATTATTCTAACGTTGGCCTGCCTAGCAAGTGAAATATTAGGCGTCATCACGGTCCCGAAGGTGAGAATTTCGATTCGTGACAAATAATCACAATTACCTCAATATTTGATTCTCATCCCAAATAAGGGAAATAATCACAATCCAATCCTACACTGGCACATGTAGTTTTAGGTGAGGGTTGTTACAACCCACCCTTCCTCGGTGACTAACGATACTCCCAAAAATATTTTTATTGATTTGCACACAAAGGTAACATAAATACAAATGTATTCACCACATCATCTTTCACATTGTATAAATCTTCATTAGTATTTTCAACCACTCACAACAATAATATTTCCCTAGCTCTTTTGGTCATTCACAAGATTTTTTATTCATGGCACGGTGGCCGTATTTCATATTTCACACTTTCATTTCTTTCCTTCCATGGATCATCATCATAAATATCAACATATATAATATTCTGGAAATCACAACTTCAAATTCATTTGTAATGGAAACTTTAAACACAATAGGTTTCTTCCCAAAGAATGGGGCAAACTGACCAGCAATAGAAACACATGTTAAAATTATAAACGGGTAATATATCATTTATTTTTGAAATACTTTTTTCCGAAAGGGCAATTCAAATTTCAGCTAGTGAGCATGTAAGAGCTCAAAACACATTGGCAATACTTACAAACCATATCATTAGTTTAAAACAGCTACATTTGGGCATGACTTGAGTATATAATATTTTAGGTAAATCTATTTTTGAAGTACTTTTAGAACAGTTAAATCAAGGCTTATTTCATTGCCTTTCTCACATTATCTCATTTCATTGGCACCACTAGCCACAATTATAACTTTCATTCTTGGCACATTGGCCACACTCTATATCCCCAATTCACTTCTTTCATTTTCAAGCATCTTTATAGATTATCAACAATAAGATATTTCCAATCAAGACTTTAGGTACACATATGAGCAATTAAGAGTCTTAAGCATATCGAGTTTTTCTCCCACAATTTGGCATACTAGCTTTCATTTGAAACACGACTCAAAGCCATAACATTTTAATACGTAACCCATACTTTGAACATATATCTTTTGACATAAGGCTCATTCGGAATAATCAAGTTTATAAGGGATAACTCGGAACATAGGAATTAGGAACTTGAGCCAACCATACTTGAAACTTACGGGAACATTATGAAATTCGATTCTAAGAGAGAAATTTTAGCCAACATACCTTGCTTGAGCTTTCCTTAGATTACTACAATGTTCTAGAAATCCTAGCAACCTCAATTTATTTATAAACATAACACAATTGAACCATAATTAGAGATATATTCATGGTTTCAGCTCATTTGAGCATTACATCAAATACTAGGTGTGCAAATTTGACTACAAGGTTCTTCTACAAGATTTACTTCACTCCACAACCCAATATTTACTTATTTTGAGTCAACAATCTTTCCACAAACCTTATTGGTACATACATGTATACATAATACTCTCACACCCAAGAATCATACTCCCAATCACCCATCTTTTATCCAAACTCGAAATTGAAGACTAGGGTTAAAACCTTACCTCTTGGGTGAAGATCTTGTGATATATCCTTGTTGGATTTACAAGCTTGGACAAGATCTTGATGAACAAAGATCTTGGGACTTCCTTCTCTCTCTAGAACACTCTTACTTCTCTCTAAATATGTCAGATGTTCGCTTCAAAATGAGCCCGAAAGGCTAGTTATCAAAATGGGATCGGGTTATAAAATCAGAAAATGGACCCTCCGAACTCACGTCTGTGATCGCATAATCGACCGCACAATAGATATGCGGTCCGCAAAATGGACCACGGAAATGGTCCTAAATACTGGGCGTTCGGGTTGGGTCTGCGGCCCGCTGGCCAGTTCTGCAGTCGCATAATGCACCGCAGTACTTCCCTCTGGAAATTTTCATATTTATTCTGCGATGGGTTGTGCGGTCCGCAAAACTATTATGCGGCTGCACAATGGACTTAAAATTAACTCAAGTTTCAGCTTCACTCTGCGGCACTTATGCGGCCTGCGAAATGGATCTGCGGTCGCGAAACTGACCGCATGTCACGACCCAAAACTAACTCTGTCGTGATGGTGCCTATCGTGGTACTAGGCAAGACGACACATTACCAAAACAATTTGATATTTCCTTTTAAGAGATAATTTCAAAGTAATTCATTATAAAACCTTCACAAAGGAGTTCAACTCAAAATAAAAATGTGAAAAAGAAAGCCCGACATCACGGTGTCACTAAGTCATGAGCATCTAAACCAGACTAACATCAAGGTTTACAACGTTCCACTAATACCAAAATGGAAAGAAAAGATAATAATAGAGGAGAAATCAAGGGATGCGGACGCCAGGAGCTACCTCGTAAATCTCCAACAACCCAAAGCGCACGGACTCAATGATCTCTATGAATGGGCTCAACTGAATCTGTACACAAGGTGCAGGGAGTAACGTGAGTACTTCTAATTTAGTGAGTAACAGAATCAAATACGGAACTAAGAAAACGAAGCCGAGCTACACATAATACAGTTTTTTCAGAAATTTCAGTAAAGGAATTTAGGCATGCTTTCAAACCGGTGTTTTAAAATCAAAACGTTTCAAGCTCTTGCGAAACAGTATAAGTCCTTAAAAACATTACAACATCAATGACTAGCAACAATGTGCATCAATAAATAAAAGTAATACACAGTCTCACTGGGGCTACTGTCACTCGTCTATCTCGAGAGATCAATCGCTCGGCTCTCAGCTCAACACTCACAATCAAGGTACCTGCGCTCACTGGGGGTGTTCAGACTCTGGAGGGGCTCCTACAGCCCAAGCGCTATATTGCTGCGGAGTGTATCCCGACCCAATACTGCTGCGGCGTGCAGCCCGATCCATATATTGCTGCGGCATGCAGCCCGATCCAAGTACTGCTGCGGCGTACAACCCGATCCAATATCATGGCCCGAAGGCTTGTTACAACGTGCAACCCGATCAAACATTTATTTTGGCGCACAGTCCAATCCAACATATCTCACACAACTCTCAACCCGGCACTCAAGTCCTATATCAGTCACTAGCCTTTCCAGCCTCACAATTATCACAACAACAGCCCAAACAAAGACTATAACAAGTACAAAATCAAATCATGGGAGAGAGCTGGGACAAAATGCATAAGCAAACAATGACTGTGTACAAGACAGTAATTTAACAGTCAATACAACAAGTTCACGGCCACTGCGGGTCCTAACAGGGTTTCCATATAACCTAAACATGGTTTCTAACATGTAAGACAGTCAATAACTCGAAAACAAGAGTGAACAGGTAATAACAAAGGTGTATTTGACATTACAGTCTACCAGGACGGACCATGTCTCAATCCCACTCGGTGCACGCCCACACGCCCGTCACCCAACATGTGCGTCACCTCTAAATATCAACATCATATGAATTTCTCGGGGTTTCACACCCTCAAGACCAGATTTAAGACCGTTACTTACCTCAAACCGAGCAAATCTCTATTCCGCTATGCTCTTGCCCCTCGATTCAGCCTCCAAATGCTCTGAATCTATTCACAACTAGTACAATACCATCAATATACGCTAAAGGAATGAATTCCATAAGAAAAACTACCAAATTAGACTCAAAACCCAAAATTAGCTCAAACCCGGGCCCGGGCCCACGCCTCAAAATCCGACAAAAGTTACAAAACTTGAAAGCCCATTCACTCACGAGTCCATACATACAAAAGTTATCAAAATCCGACATCATTTGGTCTCTCAAATCCTTAAATTAAACTCTCCAAAATTCCAAGCCCTAACCCCCTATTTTCATCCCTAAATTCCACTAATTAGATAATAATACAATGGGAAAACACCATAGATAGGAGTATTAGAGCCCAAACAACTTACCTCACTGAAAACCCTTGAATCTCCCTTCAAAATCACTCCAAAAGCTCCAAAACCCGACTTGAAAATGGTGGAAATGAACCAAAATTCGCGAAATGTTCTATTTATAGTTTATGTCCAGGTCTTTCGCACTTGCGACTAAATATGCGCATCTGCGGTGCCACATCTGCGCAAGAACCTCCGCACCTACGGAAAATCATTAAAACCCCCAACTTCACACTTGCGCTCCATATCCGCATCTGCGACCACGCAGGTGCGGAAAAGACCTCGCACCTGCGGCCACTACCTGACCTCCTCACTTCCGCTTCTGTGGGCACCTATCCGCATTTGCGGACTCACAGATACGACCTCTCCTACGCACCTGTGGATCCAACCTACCTCAACACTGTTCGCACCTGCGAACTCCCACGTGCGCCTGCGACCTCGCACCTACGACTCCCCTTTCGCAGGTGCGGAAAACACCAGCAACTTCAGAAACCAGCAAACCAGCTATCTCCCAACACCAATAATTGATCCGTTAACCACCCGAAACACACCCGAGGCCCTCGGGACCTCAACCAACCATACCAACAAGTCATATAGCAACATACGAACTTAGTCAAAACTTCGAAACACTCAAAACAATATCAAAACACCAAATTACCCTCATATTCAAGCCTAAGAACTTCTAAACTTCCAAATTCTGCAAACGACGCCGAAACCTACCAAACCACATCCAAATGACCTCAAATTTTGCATACACATCACAAATAACACTACGAACCTACTCTAACTTCCGAAATTCTATTTCAACTCTGATATCAAATTTTCCACTACCGACCGAAATCGCCAAATTTCCAACTTTCGCCAATTCAAGCCTAATTTCACTACATACCTCCAAATCCCATTCCGGATGCGCTCCTAAATCCAAAATCACCTAACGAAGCTAACGGAATCATCAAAATTCGAATCCGATACTGCTTACACATAAGTCAACATCCAATTGACTTTTCCAACTTAAGCTTATCCCAAAGAGACCAAATGTTTCAATTCACTCTGAAATTACTCTGGCCCCGAACCAACTAACCTGGTATAACACAATATAGCTGCATTACATAAAAAGAAGTAGAAATGGGGAAAATAGGGCTATAACTCTCAAAACAACCGGCCGGGTCGTTACACCGCATAATTGCCCTCTTCTGCCAAAACTTTCGGTCAACTCCTCAGTGCACTTTGTCCTAACTCGGCACCACAAAACCTTAAATTCCTTAGAGAAATTTTTTGAGGCCTTACATAGACCACTTTGTCTCGTCACATGCGCAATAATAAAGTAAATACCCACTTTGTCTCGCCGCACGCTCAAAATAATGTTTCCACTTTGTTTTCGCGCCCCTTCTTTCTCGCGAAATCGCATTTTGACTCGTGAAAACTCTTTTAAAAGAAGGTTTTAAAAGAGAGAGTCGCCACCTAACAGGTTTAAGGTGCGTTAGGGCACCTATTTGCAAATAATTCTGGTTTAACCAGTTTGCGTCGCCAAAGATCGGGTAAGGGCTCAAATTACCTCGAAGAGAAGGTATTAGACACTCTTTGAGGTCCACAACTGTGGGTCCTGACCAAACTTGAATTATATGAATTAGTCAAATAGTCAGAGTGAAAAAAAAAGAAGTTTGAAAAAAATCATTATTAGAAAGTCCTTGAGTAAACATAGATAATTGGTTTAAAGACAAGATGGGGGGTCTTGAGTTTTTTAGCCTAAAGGATTATCCCGTGCAATATAAATAATACTTTGCAACTCCCTTGAGGTGGGGTGTTACTCATATTATTCAGCGGGCACGGACTATCATATCATTCTACCCGATTACTATCTTTAAGTTTTTACCTAAAGCGCACTAGTTGATTCTAAACCGTGCCCTATGCGTGCACTATCCGTCCCATGCCTATGGCCCAGGAGGCGTTTGGACCTCTATTTTGGATGATTTCTAGACTTAGCTTAGGCTGATCAGAAATGATAAAACTAGTGATATACAAAACAAGTTGGACTTCATGTAAAAGCAATTAAGGGCTCAAGTTAGCCTCCAAACTTAGACAACAAATACACGCAAACAAATTAGGCGGGTGACAATTTCAGAATTAATAGAGTCTTAAATCCTATAGTCATGGCTTTTAGGTGATTCTGGATTTTAAACATACAGGCAGTGTCGCTTTGTATATCGCGAGTATTACAAATCCTATAGGCATGCTTTCGAAATTGTTTGCGCAGTAAAGCAATGAGACAGTTGGTAGTTCAAAATTGCCAGCGTTTGTTTTTGTCAACACGCTTTTAGGTGAGCAGTAGGATCCTATATGCAGGATTTCTAGGAATTGTCAATTGAAACTAGTTATTTATCCTTTCATTCCTATAGGCATGCTCTCTAGGCGAGCAATTTAATGTGAATGGCGGTAATAGTAGCTAATTCGATTACAGTCCTATAGGCATGACATCTATGTGAATTGTTGCATCCAAACGCACACGCAAGTATACGCGGTCGTCAAGTAATAAAGTGACTAAAAGTCGGATGTCGAACCCACGAGGACTTGTGATTAACTATTAACTAAATTAGACTATCCTAATTATCTAAACAAGAATTAAACCTAAAAATATTTGATTCTAAATTAATTAAATAAAAAAATATAAATAATAAACTTTGAACAGAGAAAGAGCAGATTTTTATGATATCAATGTAATGAAAACGATCTAGGGTTATGGGCTATCTAACAATC
>AWOL01S0021134.1:84371-111435 GCA_000715115.1 Nicotiana otophora
GAAATAGGACAAATCATGTAATGCAGGTCCAGGCCGGCGTGTAGCGGTAAATCCAGTAACGTTTCCGCCGAACTTTTGCTTTCAAGTTGCTGCAAAACTTTGGATTGCCTAACGTTTCCATTTTTCTTGTTTCTTTGCTTTTTCTTTCTTTGTTTGCAATTGTCTACAATTTCCTCCACTTAATGCTCTTCATAATCACATAATTAATGATCCCACATTTGTAGTGTATAAAATACACATTAAAATATTTACTTTGCTCCTAAATTTCATCTTCAAAGTACCTACACATAAAATAAATTCTATTAAGCATAAATATAATACAATTTAGCATTAGAACACCAAAATGTAAGGTAAGTAATGCACAAAAAATATGGAATTATATCCAAACATCACTACCCCACACTTAAACGTTGCTCGTCCTCGAGTCAACCAACAAATAACTCTATCTTTGATCACCCTCCACCAATGACCATGGTTGATAGCAACAATTAAACTCTAGAGTATGAAATCACCACACACTTCCTTTTAACTTATGCCATAACTTCAAAAATATTCAAACAAAGAAAACATGCTCATAACAATCCTAGGCTCAAAAACCGACTCAATGTCACAATGCACTCATGGCTTGAACACCCAACATCCTAAAGAAGTCTAATAATGTTACCTATCCCTCTTGAAACCATGTGCCGTCATAACAAAAGCAAAGAGAGTAAAATCAATCCACACATTCGAATCTCAGGCTCACATATATCAACGAAAATCGCTCACTCTCACAAAAGAAGTCACATGCATGTAATTGGTACCATAGGCTTGCCCTTAATGTAAATCTCTACTAATGTAAGCTCGCTCGATCTAAAATCAATTAGGACTTTTTCATGGTTGTAATGTAGGCTAAGGGATGGGTAGGATATATTTTAGGAATAGTGACTTAACCTCCTAAGTACTTTAACACATCACCAAATAACTTAAGCAAACATTCTTCAACACCACTTCAATTTCACAAATAATATCACCCCCAACAATATTTTCTTTTTTTAAGCACTACTTTAATTCATACCCACTAGCAAGAACAAGACAACAATTTATTCATCTATATTTTTCTTTCTTTTTTGTTTCCAGATTTTTCTCTTCTTCTTTTTTTCTTTTTCAATTTCCGCTAGTGGTGTATTATTTTACAAAATAAGTGCACCCTTTTTTCTTTCATTGGTTCCACGCAAAAGCCACCCCATACTTAGTCCCTTCTTACTTCTTTTAGCGTTCATTTCACAATTAAAGTGCTTTAAGAGGTAAAAGGATCAAACCAATGTCAATTAAGAACAAAAACAAAGCATAGGCTTGTAATGTGGGTACCAAACAAAAGTCAATAGGATCAAAAGGGTTAACTAAGGATCAATTTTATTTGGGATAAGCAATTAAGCTCAAAAAAAAAAAATTCAAAGAAAGCCTAAAATCATTTTTCAAACCGAGCATCACCTCAAATTTCGCTTCAACTCACATACCGGGTAAGTTCTAGACAAAAGTACAATACATGGACTACACAAAAACCTCACCACACATGGCACATGACTCACTAAGGACGATCATATTTCGACTCTCAAACAATGTAAATATTCACGGAGCAACAAGATATTAAGCATTAAGCACAAGGTGAACATAAGTCATGTAAACGAGACATAGGCGCCACAAAACATGCTATCCAATTTAACAAGGCATCATCAAGGGCGCCTAGGTTCATCATTCTTGCTCCTTTTATTTCCTAAATCCTACTCTAAAAATAAAATAAAAATTATTACCCGGTTCAAGCTACATCCCATGGAAAAGAACCGAGGCACAAAGAAAAATCACGGGAAATTATTGCTACAAAATCAATATGTTTTTGGATTTTTCTATTTTTTAATATTCTTTTTGTTTAGACTTTAATCCCTCAAGAAAATTGTCTAGGAGATCCATCGTCGGGAAAAGTCTAAAAATAAAATTTCAATTTTTTTCTCTATCTTTTTCTATTTTTTTAATCTTTTTTAATTAAGCTACTAAAACTACTACTACTATACTACAACATTAATTCTACTAACTATGCTATTAAAAATAAGAAGCTAGCTAACAATAAAAAGATAAGAAACTAACAATATACTAATATAATACTATAGAAAGAATAGAGAATCTTCCACCCCACACTTAAAAAGAGTGCAGTGTCTTCAATGCACAAATAAAGTAAAAATAACAAGGGCGGACAAAAAACTCCCCGAAAGACCAAAGGCCGAAGCAATAGCAGCGCACGGGGTACTCAGACTTTTTCCATGGATGGTTCTTTGTGCGGGTACCTCACATTAGTTCCAATAATCTGGCTTGCTTTTGCACACTTCCAATGACTTTCTTCCTATGCTCATAATCCTACTGAATAAAACAACACTACAAAAATAATAAAAATAATAAAATAAACAAAAATAAAAGAAAGCGGTAAAGTTGGGTTGCCTCCCAACAAGTGCCTAATTTAACGTCGCGGCACGACGTGAATCACTTTTTTCTTCACCTCGAACTTATGAATTGTATCCCTAACATGGCATCCAGTCTGCGGCTATGCTCCAGTGGTGGGGCTACAACGATAACCAAGGCAAGTAATATATTTTTGACTCTATACTTCTTCGCTTTTATATGAGGAATGTAATTTTTTCTCTCTGGCACGACAAATTCAAGAATATAGAAATTCTCATCCTCACCCTTTGACTCCCCCATAGGCTCAGATGGCTCGATTACTATCTTACTATTTAAACACAATGTGGAAAAACGATTGGAATGAGGTCTAATGCACCCTGACTCATGAATTGTACTACCATTTACATCCTCATATATACATACACTCAAGTCTCCCAAAGTAATGTTATCTACTCCCTCGTATGTCTCTATATCACTCTTCTCAACATTGGCATCCTCAAAAACAATATGATCTAATGATTGGTATTCTCGTTTTAGCTCCTCAATTTGGTCTAGAAGATTTTTTTCAGCTTCACACAACTCATCATTAAATTATTGGGCGCTACACGCATCAACCTTTGTACTCAAATATGCATCCAAGTTATGCACGACCAAGCCAAAATTGTCAATTTTATGTGCAAGCTCATCTCTCTCCTTAGACCAGTTACTCACCAACGTTGTTAGAAGACAACGTCGGTCCGCATATTCCCTTAATCGAGAATATCCGTCCCAATACCAACCCTTACTCCCATATTCAAATTCAGATCTCCCAGAGTTCAAGTCATGACAAGCCCAAAAAGACGGGCCATAAAAGTCTTCCGTCAACCAAGCGTCTTCATCAATAACCTTACCTCCGGATATTTCATCCCCAGATNATGTTGAAAGAACTAGAAACACACTATGAGAAAGATCAAATTGTTATAAAATTAAAAAAAATTACAAAAAGAAAAAAAATATAAAGTTAAAAGTAAAAGTCTAATCTAGAAATATAGCTAATTCTAAGTCCCCGGCAACGGCGCCAAAAACTTGTTGCGACCAAACGTACACGCAAGTATACGCGGTCGTCAAGTAATAAAGTGACTAAAAGTCGGATGTCGAACCCACGAGGACTTATGATTAACTATTAACTAAATTAGACTATCCTAATTATCTAAACAAGAATTAAACCTAAAAATATTTTATTCTAAACTAATTAAATAAGAAAATATAAATAATGAACTTTGAACAGAGAAAGAGCAGATTTTTATGATATCAATGTAAGGAAAACGATCTAGGGTTATGGGCTATCTAACAATCCTATTGTATTCTTCAATTGAATTGACCGACTAATTTATCTAGCTTATTGGTTGACAGGGTTAATATTGCTCATAAGAATCTGTCGAGTTCTTACTCGCCTATTCAAGCTAACCTAACGCCTATATGTCTATGGAGTTAGAATCAACAAGAACGCATTTATAATTCCTGTAAATCAACCAAGCAAGACAATTAGGTATATGTCTATCCTAACCACGAATCCGTTCCCCGATGCCCGAGTTCAAGAACTTGCTCTACTCAATCCTATATGCAATCTAGAATTCCCACTTTCGAGTTCAATTCTAGATTCGTAGATAGTATTCAATTGGTGATCAAGCAATTAAATAATTAAGCACAAGATTGAATAAATAAACCAATATGATAAATCAAGAAGGCAAAATCAATATCCGAATAACAATAGTCATGAAAGAACCACAACCCTAGAACGTGAAGTTTAGCTCCACATAGACATGGTAGCCAAACAACAAATCATATAAAGAAACATAAAAATTACTAATTGTGGTGGGAGAAATATGGAACTTGATGAATTACGGCCTCCACGGCGGCTCTGTACTTGTGTTTTCCTCTAAAACACGTCCTCCTCCTCCAAAATAGGTTTAGCACCCCTTTTATACATGTTGGGACCGTATAGGATCGAAATAACCAAGTCCCAGGCGAAATAGGACAAATCATGTAATGCAGGTCCAGGCCGGCGTGTAGCGGTAAATCCAGTAACGTTTCCGCCGAACTTTTGCTTTCAAGTTGCTGCAAAACTTTGGATTGCCTAACGTTTCCATTTTTCTTGTTTCTTTCCTTTTTCTTTCTTTGTTTGCAATTGTCTACAATTTCCTCCACTTAATGCTCTTCATAATCACATAATTAATGATCCCACATTTGTAGTGTATAAAATACACATTAAAATATTTACTTTGCTCCTAAATTTCATCTTCAAAGTACCTACACATAAAATAAATTCAATTAAGCATAAATATAATACAATTTAGCATTAGAACACCAAAATGTAAGGTAAGTAATGCACAAAAAATATGGAATTATATCCAAACATCATGAATATTATAAAGAGCAGGTATTTATTACTTAATGTAATCCTATAGGCATGATATCTAACATGAAACAATTTGAACGAATAATTATGGTGTTGCAGTATAGTAGGAAGATAATAACGTTAGAGTGGAACATGAGAACAGGTGAGACTATTTACGTCCTATAGGCATGTTATCGAACAAAACACATAAAAGCAAAGCATGTTGAACAAATTAAACACTCAGACCCTAAAGGCAGGATTTTTACCATTTTCATACAAACACTAGAATAGACCCATTTTCTCAATTTTTACTAATACCCCAATTGTTATTACAGAATTCTTATAGGCCCAATACTCAATAAAATTACAAAAAGAACAATACAAATAACTATAGTGGGCCTAAGATAGGCCCAAATCGTACCACGCCCAGCCAGGCTTTCAGTTTTGTATCCATACAGGTTTTAACACAGCCCAAAACCAACAAGAGAACTTGGATGATGCCCAACAACCATAGTTGATCAAAAGATTCAAAAAATGATCATTTACACAAACCAATTAGCTTATTCAGTAGGCATAGAGAGGGACAGAATTGAGCAGTAAAAAAGAAAGTGGCCAAGAACCTTAGGCCCTAGGGTGTCAGAGTTCACAAGGGTCTCAAAGTGGACCCCGAGCAGTACTCACACTAGGGAGGTTAATAGAGAGGTTTTAGGAGGCCTTGGCTTTCAGCCGGCCAAGAATTAGAGACTCAGAACATGGAACAACCAATGAAAATAGTAGCAAAGTAACAAGGTTTAGAAAAGTGCATTTATATTTTTTGGAGTCAAACGCTACAAAGTGATCACATAATGGACATATCAACACAGAGGGTGCGTGGGTTCAAGAAACTAGTTGATGCTGCAAGTTGTCACATAACACATTGGGGCAGGGTATATTTGTAAGAGGCAAGGAGTCTTAAACTTCTGGGAATACAAAGTAAATGAGCAAAGAGACATTAGGCGAGCAAGACAAACAATTAACATTAAATCAGCAAGTTCAAACCTAAGGATCAAGTTATGGTAAACACTAGGGTTTAAATAGTACAACTTATACTAATGAGGCAAGGAGAATCATAACTTTGGCAAAACTAGTCTGAGAGGTTCCACTTAATTTCTAGGGGTACAGAATTGAGCAAAGTGAGAACATACTGAGTGACAAACATAGTCATAGGAAAACATTACAACTAGAGTGAAGACTTTAACAGATTATGGCATACTAATAACATAAATTAATCACTAAAAAATTTAGAATCAGGCAGGAAACATGATAAGGTCACACAGCCAATGCAAACACTCGGATTGTCAACACATTTAGCTAAACATGCTTCAAATTATCCAAATTGCCTAAGTTAGATAGAAAGACATTTTTATAACCAACAGTTTAGGCGTGAGACAATGCTAGAGAAGTTCATGCTATATACAAAATCATACATGAAGAGAGTCAAGGGATTATATCAAGTTATGAAATTTCATAAAATATAGATATGCTTATTAGAACATAATGGAATAAACATTGCGAAGGTTGAGAAACTAACCAGTTATTGCTCAACAAACAAGAAAAGAACAACAATATGACCCAGAATCCCAGATGCGTCAAGTTCCCAAGGGTTTTGAAGAACCCAAGGCAGTGCTCACACCCAAGAAAGGTCGGAAAAGTAGGAAATCCGGTGGCCTTGGCTTTCAGCTGGCCAAGAGCCAAAAATAAGAGAATGAATGAACATAAAGTAAAGCCCTAATTTTTCAGTAGTGATTTTAGCGATTGAAGTCCTCTTTAGAAGGGAATGGGGGACGGGTTTATATAGTAGTAAAATCGAACATCAAATAAGGGAGACAGAGTGATTTAAGCAACAAATAAGGTAAATAAACATGCAACTAAGTCAAAAATCAATTTAAGGGATCTGTAAACCCTAGTTTTTAGGGAAAGTGAAAATCAACAGAATATAAACAAATAATCGGACTCACAATAGCATAGGACGAATATAGACAGAATAATACTCAAAATCAGGGGTTTAAACCAATGTTGGTTCGATTTTGAAGAGATATGCTTGCCATGTTTAGACAAGGACTATAGGAGAACAACCAGTACCAAAAAAGGGTCGAATATGGCAAGAAGTGATAATCAAATCCTATATTCAGTGGGATTAGGAGAAGATTTTAAGGGCGGCGGGTTTAGGGTTCTTTGGAGAGGGAGGGGAGGTTGAGAGAATATGAGGACGGCGGGTTATGGGATTATGGGTTAGGGTTTCTGGGAGGGTAATTAAAAGGGAGAGAAATAACAAGGGTCATTGATCTTGAGAGATCAACGGCCAGGATTAGAAAACGTGAGTGGAACGGGTTAATTAACGGGTACCGATCAGGTTTTTGGGTTTTTGGGCTAGGTTATTGGGGGTTTTTGGGCCATTTATTTGGTCTGAAATTGTTTAGAAATTGGGGCTAGTTTTTTAAATACCCAATATTTATCAAAAGATAATTTATAAAAGTAATTAATAAATAACAAAAATATTATTTGTGCACTAAAATGATTGAAAATAATAACTTGGCATTATAAAAATATAAAAAATTATTTTGGCACAAATAATATAATTATACATGAATATAGGCTATTATTGCAAAAATGTGCAATTAGCTTAAAAACAAATGTAATTATAAAACAAAATGGAGTAAAATGTTATAAAAATATACATGTTGATGTAAACAATAAATTTGGATGATTAAATCATCATAAAAATAATTTTAAGGATAATTATTGGATATTTATACAATACAATGCAAAAAGAAATTAATTTAAAACTTTTAAAAATTATGGAAAATTATGAAAGAAATGCTTGTATAGGTTTATAAACTAAATAATGATGCAAATATACTATTTTTGAAACTATATATATTTTAAAAATATGAGGGAAAATTGGGTATCAACAACTGCCCCTCTTTACCGGGGAATGATGAAAGAGTTGTCGGGTAAAGAAATGATGACCGATTTTGACCGAATGGGGTGATTTGATAAAATAGAGGCCGAACTCTGATTTCTGAGTTGCCTACATATACCTGGTTTTACAGGAATCAGGCCGTGTGTAGTTCTGGATCCAACAGTGGAATAAGCCGATAGAGTTGTTATAGTAACGGACAAGCTCTTCTGGATAGGACGATATCAGAATTGTGAATGGATGTACCTTGGAACGGTTATGGATATTTGAATGGTTATCAGATGGGAATGGGTAACGGACGGTGGTTGGTTGTATTTGAGGTAGTTACACGGTGTGAATATTGAACGAAAACTGGAGCAAACATTGCTCCCGTTGGGAGAACGTTTACCTCCTGGATTACCTGCCAAACTTAAATACAATGGATGCAGGTGTATATTGTGATAATTTAAACATGATGCAAATTCCCTTTTGACCATGAAAGCTGTCTTTGGACGATGGGGGTGATGTCCTTAGACTATGATGTCCTGGGCCATGAATTGCATGATAAGGGATTCGCAGGCCATGAAATGATGTTCTCGGGCCATGAAAATGGTGCCTCTAAACTATGACGCCTTTGAATAATGATGTGCGATATTGAGAGACCCTCAGGCCATGGCATGGTGTCTTCCGGCTATGAGGATGATGCCTTCGGACTATGACGTCTTCGGACAAAAATGGTAGTACTTCATCCCATGAGATGCAAAGACATGATGTTTGGTTATGCGAAGTAAAATAAGATAGAGCTTAGACTTGTGTAAGATTAGGGGCAGAGCTTAGCCCGAGGTGGAGAATAGTGCTAGATTTCAAGTAGCATAGCATTTGGGGTTACGCAAGGAAAGGCAAAGCTTAGCCTTATGCGACCAGGGAGGCAATGCTTAGCCTCATGCGAAGTGGGAGACGATGATTGGTCTCATTCAATTGAGGAGGCGAGGCTTAGCCTCATGCAGGATGGGAGATAATGCTTAGTCTCGTCCAAGGAAAGGTAGTGCTTAGCTTTGTGCAAGATGGAGGCAAGGCTTAGCCTCATGCAAAATGGAGACACTGCTTAGTCTCATGCCGGGGAAGGCAGTGCTTAGCCTTATGCAATTAAGGAGGCAAGGCTTATCCTCATGTAAAATAGAGACAATGCTTAGTCTCATGTAGGGGAAGGCAGTGCTTAGCCTTATGCAATTAAGGAGGTGGGGCTTAGCCTCATGCAAGATGGAGACAATGCTTAGTCTCATGCAATGAACAGATAATAAGTAGCAGCAGAGTATTTCTTAGCTGGAAATGTGTTTGCGTTTGGCAGCTTTGTCATTATGAAGATAGTGATTCTGAGGTGTGCCTGAATTTGAGAATATTTCTTGTTCCTGCATCCAAAGGAAAAATCGTGAGTTTTACGGGGGAAGGCTGGTTCGTGCCTCCGCCTGCTTGCTTTGCTTTGATCTGTATCGAGTCCTTCTTGAGTTACCACGGGTAGCATATGACTGTTTGATAAAAATAAAATTTTCAAACATGTGCGTGCATATGATGAATGTAGTTATTTAAAATTCATTAGTATGCAATATCGGATAAATTAGATGAACCAATGACTGTGACACTTTAGAGACATTGCGACTTCCTTAGAATTTTGAGGGTCCTCCTTAAAATTCTACCCTAGTTTACTTAGGCGATTCTCTAACCGTTCTTCATATGATGACGTTGGCTAGACTTGCTCCGGAATTTTGAGGGTCCACCTCAAAATTCTGCCCCAGTTTCTGGTTGTGGGGAAAAAGAAAATTTTATTGAATTGTGACTGAACCCACAGGGATGCCTATGTATCCTCTTAAACGGGAATTAGGTCGAGCGTAGTTCAATTACATTAGATGAAGAAATGCGAACATTCTAAACATAATATCTTTTGACTGCGTCTGAATTGATAGGATTTGGCCAAACCTCTCCGTCCATTTCTGCGAGTATGAGTGCTCCTCCTGTTAGTAGTCTGTGAACCATTTAGGTCCCTTGCCAATTGGCAAAAATTTCCCTTTGGCTTCATCTTGATGCGGGAAGATCCGTTTCAATACCAGCTGCCCCAGTGCGAACTGTCTAGGTTTGACCATTTTGTTGAAAGTTCTGGACATCCTATTCTGATAGAGTTGACCATGACACACTGCATTCATTATTTTCCTGTCAATAAGATACAATTGTTCATAGTGGCTTCTCATCCATTCCGCATCACTGAGTTCGGCTTCTTGTATAATTCTTAAAGAAGGAATTTCAACCTCGACAGGAATGCCAACTTTGGTACCGTAGACCAACAAATAGGGAGTTGCCCCAGTTGATGTGCGGACCGTGGTACGGTACCCCAATAAGTCAAATGGTAACTTCTCATGCCATTTCTTGTGGTTGTCTACCATCTTCCTCAGTATTTTCTTGATATTCTTGTTTGCTGCCTCCACGACTCCATTCATTTGAGGCTTGTATGCTGTGGAATTTTTGTGCATGATTTTGAAGGTCTTGCACATAGCTTTCATTAGGTCACTATTGAGATTTGCGGCATTGTCAGTGATGATGAACTCTGGAACCCTGAATCAGCAAAAAATATGATCTCTGACAAAATCTGTGACGACTTTCTTGGTTACAGCTTTGCAGGATGCAGCTTCGACCCATTTTCTGAAGTAGTCTATGGCCACTAAAATGAACCTATGCATGTTTGAAGTGGCGGGATCGATTGGTCCAATGACGTCCATTCCCCAAGCGGCAAAAGGCCAAGGTGCACTCATTGCATTGAGTTCATTTGGCGGCACCCATATCATATCTGCGTGTATTTGGCACTGATGACATTTCTGGACATACCTGATGCAGTCTGTTTCCATAGTCATCCAAAAATAACCTGCCCTCAGTATCTTCTTGGCTAAACTGAAACCATTCATGTGTGGTCCGCAAGTTCCAGAGTGTATATCTTCGAGCAGTTAGGAAGCTTCTTTGGCATCAACACACCATAATAACCATAGGTCTGGAGTCTTTCTGTACAGAATTCCTCCACTTTGGAAGAAATGGTTGGACAATCTTCGGAGCGTGCATTTTTTAGTATGATTTGCATGCTTCGGGTTCTCTCCTTTTGCCAATTACTCTTTGATATCATGGAACCATGGATTCCCGTATGCTTCTTCTTAAACATGAGCGCAGTAAGCTGGCTGATTATGAATCCTTACCGGAATGGGATCGATGAAATTCTTGTTCGGATGTTGTATCATGGAGGACAAAGTGGCCAATGCATCTGCGAATTCATTCTAGATTCTCGGGACATGTCTAAACTCTATCTTCATGGACCTCTTCATCATCTCTTGCACGTGATATAGATATGGTAATATCTTGGTATTCTTTGTAGCCCATTCTCCCTGCACCTGATGTACCAGAAGATCTGAATCACCAATTACCAGTAATTTCTGGATATTCATGTCAACGGCCAAATTGAGCCCCAATATGCAAGCCTCATATTCTACCATATTATTGGTGCACGAAAATCTAAGTTTTGCGGATATCGGATAATGTTGACCTATTTCTGACACCAAAATGGCTTCAATACCCACTCCTTTGAAGTTTGCGGCTCCATCGAAAAACATTCCCCATCTGTCGTAGGCTTCGGCGATATCTTCTCCTACGAATGATACTTCTTCATCAGGAAATTATGTTTTTTAGTGGTTTGTATTCTCCTCCTACAGGAATTTCCGCAAGATGATCCGCCAACGCTTGTCCCTTAACCACCTTTTGAGTCATATAGACGATGTCGAATTCACTCAACAATATCTGCCATTTTGCCAGCTTTTCTTGTAGGCATGGGTTTCTAGAAGATGTACTTCAGAGGATCCATCCTTGATATGAGATATGTGGTATAGGCACAAATGTAGTGCCTCAGTTTCTGGGCTATCCAGGTCAAAGCACAGCAGGTACATTCCAGCAAAGAATACCGTGCTTCATAGGGTGTGAACTTCTTACTCAGATAGTATATGGCATGTTCTTTCCTTTCCGTCTCATCGTGTTATCCCAAGACACAACCGAAATCCCCATCTAATACGGAGAGATAGAGTAGCAACGGTCTACCAGGTTCTGGCGGGACCAGGACTGGCGGTGTGGACAAATATTCTTTGATTCTGTCAAAAGCTTTCTAGCAGTCTTCAGTCTAACTGGTTGCGACATCCTTCTTTAACATTTTGAAAATCGGCTCACAGATCACGGTTGATTGTGCTATGAAGCAGCTGATGTAATTAAGACGTCCCAAGAAGCTCATCACGTCTTTCTTGTTCTTTGGAGGTGGCAAATCCTGGATAGCCTTGACCTTTGATGGGTCTAGCTCAATTCCTCGGCGGCTGACGATGAATCCTAACAACTTTCCTGTGGGGACCCCGAAGGCACATTTTGCGGGATTCAATTTCAAATTGTACCTTCCGAAGCCGATCAAACAATTACCTCAAGTCTGCTATGTGATCTGTACTCTTCTTGGATTTGATGATGACATCATCCACATATACCTCTATCTCCTTGTGTATCATGTCGTGGAAAATAGTTATCATGGCCCTCATATAAGTGGCCCCAACATTCTTCAGACCAAACGACATCATTTTATAGCAGTACACCCCCCATGGTGTAATAAAAGTTATATTTTCAGCATCCTCTTCATTCATCCAGATTTGATGATATCCCGCGAAGCAATTCACAAAGGACTGGAGTTCATGCTTGGCGCAGTTGTCGATCAGTATGTGTATGTTGGGTAATGGGAAATCATCTTTGGGACTTGCTCTATTTAGGTCCCGATAATCGATGCATACTCTGACTTTCCCATCCTTCTTCGGAACTGGCATGATGTTAGCAAACCAAGTTGAATATTCAAACACTCTGAGACCCTTAGCTTTGATCTGCTTGGTGACTTCTTCTTTGATTTTCAAACTCATATCTGGCTTGAACTTTCTGAGCTTCTGCTTTACCGGCGGACACATTGGATTGGTAGGTAGCTTATGAGCCACTATAGATATGCTCAAACCAGTCATATCATCATAAGACCATGCAAAATTATCTTCATATTCTTTTAGAAAATGGGTGTATTCTTCTTTTTCTGATGGTGACAAGTGAATGCTTATGCGGGTTTCTTTGACTGTTTCGGAATCTCCCAAATTGACTATCTCAGTTTCGTCCAGGTTGGACTTAGGCTTGTTCTCAAAATCTTCAACTTCTCTAACAATTTGCTCAGGTATTATATCCTCTTCTCCTATTTCGTTCGAGTCACTATCCTTATGTTGCGTTGTCTCATTACATGTCACAGTTGTTGGTTCATTACAATAAGAAATAGTAATGTTGTAGAGAGAAAAATATAGAGAATAGTAATAAATAATAAAATAGCAAACCATTGATAATTATCAAATATATCAAACAAAAGAAATTTTTAATGATTCAAACAAATGTTTCAAAACAAAATACTGAAAATGTTTTTAAAATGCTCATAATAATTGTTTTCAAATTAAATGACACTAGCAGCAAGGCTACCCCGGAACTCGACGGGCCCTTGTTGGTGTGGCAGTCCAGTTCCTGAGAACAGCTCCCTTCTCCATTGTCTGGATGACGAGGCCTTCTTCCTCCTCATCCTCAACTATTACAATGCAGTCCATGTCTTCATCTTCCAAGAATAGATTCCTTAAACCAGCTAGCGCTTCATCTTCTTCGGATCGCCACATTATATTAGCCTGATGGAAGGATTGGCTCAAATGTGGTATCGGCTGCTCGAGAGGGTAATATGGACCATGTCATGGTGGTGACCAATTTTGATACTCGTGCCAGGTATATTGATATCCCAGTCCAAAGGTCGTGCCGTGACGTTTTAACTGAATTAGTTTGGTGATCCCTTGGAGATTCTTGTCGAGACCCTTGTCGGGTTCATACCCTGTCCATGCCAATATGCATTCTATTTTGCTACTCCACCATTTGTCCTTATCGATCGCGTTAACATGCTCAATGTGATGGTAAGTCTCTCCCCCTAACTTCCTTCTATTCTCCACAACCGGGATAGTCTGGTTGGTGCAAATAGGGTTACTCCCGTATCCATGAATGATCACCTCCTGATGATTCCATTCGAACTTCATAACCTAATGTAGAGTAGACGCTACAGCCCCAGCGGTGTGTGTCCAAGGTCATCCCAATAGCAGATTGTATGAGGCGGATATGTCGAGTACTTGGAATTCAACATCAAACCAAGTTGGACCCATTCGTAAGCAGAGGTTGGTTTCTCCGATTGTGGCCCTTTGAGACCCATCGAACGCTTTTACGTTCATAGTTCCTGCTCGTATCTCATGCAAACCTTTACCTAACCTCTTCAAAGTAGTCAAAGGGTAGATGTTGAGACTTGAACCCCCATCTATCAAGACCCTCGCAATGAATTTATCTTTGCTCTGTACTGTGATATGCAACTCCCTATTATGGCTCAACTTTTCTGGTGGCAATTCATCTTTGTGGAAAGTGATCTTATGACTTTCCAATATTTTTCCTACCATGTTGGCCATCTCTCCACTGATAATATTGTTGGGTACAAAAGCCTCATTCAACGCTTTCATCAACGCGTTCCTATGTGCTTCAGAATTCAACAGTAGTGATAGAATGGATACCTGAGCAGGGGTTTTGTTCAAATGATCAACCACAGAATACTCCCTTGCTTGCATATTTCTCCAAAGATCATCCGGGCCGGTTTCAATGATAGGCTGCCTGGAAGCGGCTTCTTTACTTGTTCCCCCCAAATGCTCAGGCGTGTAAAACCTTGTGCTGTACCAGTTTCTTCCATTTTCCCCTTTCCTTTTCTTCTCGCTTCTGCAGTATAGTCCCAGGGCACAACATTGGAATTAAAGGATGGTGTGGGTGCTACCGTTACGGTGAATAGTGTGGTCACTTCTACTTCGAACAGAGTTGGAGTGGTTGAGGGTGTTGCTACTTCAACCTCGAACAGAGTCGGTGCGGCTACCTCAACTTCAATTGGTGACTGTATCTGTACCACAATAGGAGTGAGAGTGAATGGAGGCATTTTGGGATCATCCTCTTCTCGAATGAGACCAATTGACCCCTCCGAGTCCCATTCTTTATCAGTTTCTATCACATTTACCCCCTCGCCCCTGTGATCCAGGAGGGTATTGTTACGGACGTTAGGTGTAGTCTCCTTTGCCTATATAACTTTGGTATCAATCAGCGTCTGGATCTTAACCTTCAGAGTTTGGCATTCATCAATAGTGTGACCCTTCATGCCCGAATGGTAGACACATGTCTTGTTCGGATTGACCCATTAAGAGTAACTTTTCATGGAGACAGCGGGAATGGGAGTGACATAACCGACAGCTTTCAATCTCTCATACAACTAGTCAATAGGTTCGGAAATAGGAGTGTATTGTCTGGGCGGCCTACGGTCGAAATTTGGCCTGGGTTGTTGGTAGTTTTGGCGGGCTGGTGGTGAGTGGTAATATGCTGGATGAGTGTTATAAGTGTGGTAGGCGGTAGCGGGTTGGTGATAACTAAGAGGTGAAGGCTGATATGTGAGAGGAGACCTCGGACCTTGGGCTACCATCACTGCTCCTACTTCCTTCTTTTTAGATATACCGCCCGACTTCAAGGCTTTGTTCGTAGCCTGGAGTGCCTCGAAATTGGTTACCATTCCATTTTTAATTCCCTATTCTATTCTTTCTCCCAATTTGATGGTGTCGGAAAACTTATGGATTTAAATAACCATCAATCTCTCGTAATACTGCGGATCCTGAGCTCGGACAAAGAACTTGTTAATTTGCTCTTCTTCCAGTGCCGGCCTTACTTTTGTAGCTTTTGATCTCCAGCCAGTAGCATACTCGCGAAAAGTTTCTGTTGGCTTCTTCTTAAGATTCTGGATATAGAAGACATCTAGTGCATTCTCTGTATTGAATCTGAATCGATCCATAAAATCTGACACCATGCCTACCCAATTAACCTATTTCTTTGGAGTTTGACTGATGTACCAGGATAGGGAATCTCTAGTGAGGCTCCTCATGAACAACTTCAAGAGAATTCTTTCATATTTACCAACCCCTATGAGCTTGTCGCAATACATCCTCAGATGTACCTTTGGATCACCTGTCCCGTCGAATATTTCGAACTTAGGAGGTTTGTAACCCTCTAGCAGTCCTACATCTGGCTGAGTACACAAATCCTCATAGTTTAAACCTTCGATGCCTTTACCACCTTCAACACCTTGGACTCGACTTGTAAGCTTCTTAAGTTCTTCCACCATGTTCTTGATAAGCAGGTCCTTCTCGGCGAATTTCGGTGTATACAGGGTTTGTTGTGAAGTGTGGGGTAAGGTTTCCACGTATAACTCTAGGGATTTGGGCGTAATGGTAATCATTGGTTGAGTTTTGGGGATCAGGGGTAGGTTGTGGTGCATTTTGAGGAGTGTGGTAGGTGGTAGTTTGTGGATACTGGGTTGGATGATGGTGATGCTGATAAGGGGTTGGTACTGGTGGAGGATTAGGATTTTGGGGAGGTGTGGCGTATTGATGAGGTGCGGGAGGATTTTGTGGGTGCTGGTTTTGTGCTTTTTGAGGAGGTGTTGGTCTTTGGGTATTTTGTTGGTTGATATCGGGAACATTCAGGGTAAGGTAAAGGTTTTCCAAGTTGCGGACGTGCTCAAGTTCCCTTGCAACTCCAATATCTTCTGTTCTAACCGTAAAACCAAGTCATTCTAAGTTGGAGTACTCCGACCATCCGAAGTTTCGACATTCTCGGCGTGCGTAGCGTTGTCTTTCCTGATACCACTCATATCATCCATCTTAGATTTTCCTTTGTTCTTAGGATCACTTAGAGAAGGAGGAGGCGGAGGACCTCTAGATTTGGTATGATATGCTGATGATGCTAGTATGCACGAACCAACTTTAGGGGATGGGAATAAACATAGAAAAGAAGAAAAACAAAAGGTAAACAAGTCAGTAAGGAGTATTAAAAGGATATTTAAACACGTATTGCGAAATTATAAATTCACGTCCTAATTTGGGGACCTCATCGTGCCCGAGGTAGGCCTAGCGATATATAGCATTGGAGAAAACTCAATGCCGATAACTGAGTCATTTCATTAATATGATAAATAGACCAAATCTCTACTAAAACGGCAATAATTATAAAGCGTCACTAGTGGCATTTGCCTTATTACAATCAAATTCTAAAACGAATCTAGAAAACATAATTCCTAGTCTACTCGGTCCCAGAGGGGCCTTCTCCAAGCTTGGCCTTCTTAGCCCCGTCAATCAGATTCCCCAGGTCGCGCATGTCCAACAGCAGATACGCCCTTTCTAAATGTCCTCCTTCATTGCCCTCTGCAATCTGACAATCCGAGACCCTTTTCCTCATCTTTCCCTCAAATTCCATCAAACCCTACTCCAAATACTCCAACCTTCCTGTTGATTTAGTAGTGATTATCCTCCATTTATTGATTGCTTCCATGCCCACTTTATGTTGTTCCAAATGCCTGGCCTCAGATTCAAAGACCCTTTTGTGCAACCTCCTGTATTTTACTTGTGCTTCAGCAGCGTCGTCTACGACCCTATTTCTCAAATCAATCCCTGACTTGACCTCTCATGCTATGTCATCGACTAACCAAGATGGGTAGAAGTACACATGGCCAGCATGATAACTCTATGGCTCGATGGTATCTTTCTCCACAATAATCTTTTGATGCCACATGTGTTGTGCCTCGAACTTCAATGAAATGACATTCCCTTGGAAGTCTGCTTTGTAATGAACCATTTTGGAAACTCGTGGTATAACCTGTTTTCTCCCAGCTTGCCTTATGACTCTGATAGGAGCATAAAGATAGATTCCCCTTAATCCGATTAGCACCAGATGAGGAACATCTCTCGACCTGATGATGACTTCACTGCTAGGGAACCACTCGAACATCCAATGTACTTTGTCATCAATTAAATTGCTAAAGAAATGTACCCAGCTCACAGTGTTTCCCGGTTGTGCAAACCTATCTGGGATAAAAGTCATTCTCTTTAGATGGTGATAAGCTACGTGGTCATTCCATGGTCGTCGCGGAAATTCTTGACGATATTGTCCTCTCTGAAGGTGTTCTAACAACCATATTTGCAGCAACAGATTGAAACCCTCGAAATGCCTATATCCCTTTTTGCAACGGTCTTAAGGCTCGGTACATCTTAGCCACTATCATTGGGACAATAGTGTAAGTTTGCCCCTCAATTCCTTCCATTAGGTTCTTAGTGACCATAGCTAGGCGAGTGTGTATCATTTCTCCTTGTATCGGGAATATCAGCATCCCCAGAAAACAGACAATGAATACAAATATCTGGCGGTGAGTCCAACCCAAAGAAGAGATGGCAAATTCATCGTGGTAAAGACAATATGACTTGCTGTGACCATAACTCTCATAAAGAAAGTCGAATGGTATGTAAGATTTCTTTAGACAGACTAACTCATCATTTTTCCTGAAACCCATCATTTTTCCTGAAACCCATCATTTTTAGGAAACCTCGAGAAGTACGGTTTTTCGGTACCAACAAGCCAGGGGTATCCCATGGGAGCCCAGCGAAGTCTCATATTTCCTCTAGAAGGGGAGTTTTTTCTATATCACCAAAATGGAAGACGACCCTCTTCTCATCCCAGAACATGGTGGCAGCCTCAATTAACACATTGTTCGGCTGAATATCTAACAAAGAAGGTAAATTCCCTAAAACTCTTTTCACATAATTTTTGTCACTTGGCGAGAGATTTTCCCACCAATCTAGAAACAAAGGTGAGATACTTCGAACCATGCCGAACCTGGGGACTTCCTGCCTCATTTCTGCAAAACAAATAAAGTTAGCCCTTTCCCCCTCTGGATTCAACTATTTATACATTAATGATTAGCATATCCGCACATTTTCTCCAAATAATGCACATATCATGATTGTACCCATTGGGATTTAAGGAAATCCCGGCGGGCTTTGGACAGGGCTTGCCTTAGAGAGTTATTACGCGGACAACATTCTAACCCATACTAGGTTTAGACATGATGCATACACAATTAATATTAGAGTGGGAGTTTCTAGAAGAGTCTAGACCGGTACCCTTAAGTGGTCAACTTGAGAGGGGAAGGCACGGAACCGTCGATTGCACCGCTGATCGACTAATTTTACCGCCAATAAGCCTTTCCAAATTTAAAAGGGTGATTTAGGAAGAGAGAGGACACTTATCAAGCGCCGCTATGGTATTAATTATGCACGAATGGAGTATGATGTAGAGCATACTTTATGCAAAGATAAAATAACACGTTGTCAAGTATTTTGCATGATGAAGACAATAAACGCGGTATTAAATGAAGCATAAAGACATAAAAAGAAAGGAAAACAAGGAAGAAGTTAGTTCGCGCAATGTGAAAGAATTGCAATAAAGCAAAAAAAGGGTAGGGATGGGGAAAGACATGATATAGAAAAATTTTAAAAAAATGATTCGGAGCAAGTCAGCATAACTGGAAAATAAAGGGAAAAAGCATATTGTAACCAAATTAGGAAAAAAGTGCATATTAATATGAATTCACCTAAAGGGAAAATAGGGAAAATGGTGTGCATGTAGCAATAAAAGGGAAACGGGAACGGGATATTCATGTAATAGCAAAATAACAAAGACACGTTTATCAGAGAATACTAATTCATATAGACCAAGTTTGCTATGGTAAGAGCCTAAAAATAATATCCCCAGCAGAGTTTCCATGCTGTCGCGCCCCTTCTTTCTCGCGAAATTGGGTTTCGATACGTGATAACTCTTTTAAACGAAGGTGTTAAAAGAGAGAGTCACCACCTAACGGGTTTGAGGTGTGTTAGGGAACCTATTTGCAAATAACTCTAGTTCAACTAGTTTGCGTCACCAAAGATCGGGTAAGGGCTCAAATTACCTCGAACAGAAGATGTTAGGTACTCTTCGAGGTCCACAACTGTGGGTCCCGACCGAACTTGAATTATATGAATTAGTCAAATAGTTATAGATAAAAAAAATAAGAAGTTTGAAAAAAATCAGTAAACACAGATAATTGGTTTAAAGACAAGATGGGGGGTCCTAAGTTTTTTAGCCTAAAGGATCATCCCGTGCAACATAAATAATACTTCGTAACTCCCTCGAGGTGGGGTATTAGTCGTATTATTCAGCGGGAACAGACTATCATCTCCTGCTACCCAATTACTATCTTTAAGTTTTTACCTAAAGCGCATTAGTTGATTCTAAACCGTGCCCTATGCGTGCACTACCCGTCTTATGCCTATGGCCCAGGAGGCGTTTGGACCTCTATTTTGGATAGTTTCTAGACTTAGCTTAGGCTGCTCAGAAATGATAAAACTAGGAGACATACAAAACAAGTTGGACTTCATGTAAAAGCAATTAAGGGCTAAAGTTAGCCTCCACATTTAGACAAAAAATACATGCAAACAAATTAGGCGGGTGACAATTTTAGAATTAATAGAGTCTTAAATCCTATAGCCATGGCTTCTAGGTGATTCTAGATTTTAAACGTACAGGCAGTGTCACTTTGCATATTACAAGTATTACAAATCCTATAGGCATGATTTCTAAATTGTTTGCGCAGTAAAGCAATGAGATAGTTGGTAGTTCACAATTGCTAGCGTTTGTTGTTTTTTCAACACGTTTTTAGGTGAGCAATAGGATTCTATAGGCAGGATTGCTAGGAATTGTCAATTGAAACTAGTTATTTATCCTTTTATTCCTATAGGCATGCTTTCTAGGCGAGCAATTTAATGGGAATGGCGTTAATAGTAGCTAATTCGATTACAGTCCTATAGGTATGACATCTATGTGAATATTATAAAGAGCATGTATTTATTACTTAATGTAAACCTATAGGCATGATATCTAACATGAAGCAATTTGAACGAATAATTACTGCGTTGCAGTATAGTAGGAAGATAATAACGTGAGAGTGGAACATGAGAACATGTGAGACTATTTATGTCCTATAGGCATGTTATCTAACAAAACACATAGAAGCAAAGCATGTTGAACAAATGAAACTCTCAGATCCTATAGGCAGGATTTCTACCCTTTTCATGCAAACACTATAATAGACCTATTTTCCCAATTATTACTAATACCCCAATTTTTATTACATGCCCAATACTGAATAAAATTACAAAAAGAACAATACAAATAACTATAGTGGGCCTAAGATAGGCCCAAATCGTACCACGCCCAGCCAGGCTTTCAGTTTTGTATCCATACAGGTTTTAACACAGCCCAGAAACCACAAGAGAACTTGGATGAAACCCAACAGTCATAGTTGATCAAAAGATTCAGAAAACAGTCATTTACACAAGCCAATTAGCTTATTTAGTAGGCATAGAGAGGGACAGAATTGAGCAGTAAAAAAGAAAGTGGCCAAGAACCTTAGGCCCTAGGGTGTCAGAGTTCACAAGGGTCTCAAAATGGACCCCGAGCAGTGCTCACACTAGGGAGGTTAATAGAGAGGTTTTAGGAGGCCTTGGCTTTCAGCCGGCCAAGAATTAGAGACTCAGAACATGGAACAACCAATAAAAATAGTAGCAAAGTAACAAGGTTTAGAAAAGTGCATTTACATTTTTTGGAGTCAAACACTACAAAGTGATCACATAATGGACATATCAACACAGAGGGTGCGTGAGTTCAAGAAACTAATTGATGCTGCAAGTTGTCACATAACACATTGGGGCAGGGTATATTTGTAAGAGGCAAGGAGTCTTAAACTTCTGGGAATACAAAGTAAATGAGCAAAGAGACATTAGGCGAGCAAGACAAACAGTTAACATTAAATCAGCAAGTTCAAACCTAAAGATCAAGTTATGGTAAACACTAGGGTTTAAATAGTACAACTTATACTAATGAGGCAAGGAGAATCATAACTTTGGCAAAACTAGTCTGAGAGGTTCCACTTAATTGCTAGGGGTACAGAATTGAGCAAAGTGAGAACATACTGAGTGACAAACATAGTCATAGAAGCAAATTACAACTAGAGTGAAGGCTTTAACAAATTAGGGCATAGTAATAACATAAATTAATCACAAAGAAATTCAGAATCATACAGGAAACGAGATTAGGTCACACAACCAATTCAAACACTCAGATTGTCAACATATTAAGCTAAACATGCTTCAAACTGTCCAAATTACCTAAGTTAGATACAAAGACATTTTCAAAACCAACAGTTTAGGCGTGAGACAATGTTGGAGAAGTTCATGCTATAGGCAGAATCATACATGAAGAGAGTCAAGGGATTATATCAAGTCATGCAATTTCAAAAAATATAGATATGCTAATTAGAACATAATGGAATAAACATTGCGAAGGTTGAGAAACTAACCAGTTATTGCTCAACAAACAAGAAAAGAACAGCAATATGTCCCAGAATCCCAGATGCGTCAAGTTCCCAAGGGTTTCAAAGAACCCAGGGCAGTGCTCACACCCAAGAAAGGTTGGAAAAGTAGGAAATCCGGTGGCCTTGGATTTCAGCCGGCTAAGAGCCAAAAACAAGAGAATGAATGAACACAGAGTAAAGCCCTAATTTTTCAGTAGTGATTTTAGCGATTGAAGTCCTCTTTAGAAGGGAATGGAGGAGGGGTTTATATAGTAGTAAAATCGAACATCAAACAAGGAAGACATAGTGATTTAAGCAACAAATAAGGTAAATAAACATGCAAATCAGTCAAAAATCAATTTAAGGGATCTGTAAACCCTAGTTTTTAGGGAAAGTGAAAATCAACAGTATATAAACAAATAATTGGACTCACTGTAACATAGGACGAATATAGACAGAATAATACTCAAAATTACGGTGTTGAACCAATTTTGGTTTGATTTTGAAGAGATCTGCTTGCCATGTTTAGGCAAGCACTATAGGAGAACAGCCAGTACCAAAACAGGGTCGAATATGGCAAGAAGGGATAATCAAATCCCATATTCAGTGGGATTAGGAGAAGATTTTAAGGGCAGCGGGTTTAGGGTTCTTCAGAGAGGGAGGGGAGTTTGAGAGAATATGAGGGCAGCGGATTATGGGATCTTGGGTTAGGGTTTCTGGGAGGGTAATTAAAAGGGAGAGAAATAACAAGTGTTGTTGATCTTGAGAGATCAACGGTCAGGATTAAAAAAAGTGAGTGGGGCGGGTCAATTAATGGGTACCGATCGGGTTTTTGGGTTAAGGAGTTTTTGGTTTAGGCTAGGGTATTGGGGGTTTGGGGCCATTTATTTGGTCCGAAATTGTTTAGAAATTGGGGCTAGTTTTTTAAATACCCAATATTTATCAAAATATAATTTATAAAAGTAATTAATAAATAAAAAAATATTATTTGTGCACTAAAATGATTAAAAATAATAACTTGGTATTATAAAAATATAAAAAATTATTTTGGCACAAATAATGTAATTATACATGAATATATGCTATTATTGCACAAATGTGCAATTAGCTTAAAAATGCAAATGTAATTATAAAAAAAATGGAGTAAAATGTTATAAAACATACATGTTGGTGTAAACAATAAGTTTGGCTGATTAAATCATCATAAAAATAATTTTAAGGATAATTATTGGATATTTATACAATAAAATGCAGAAAAAAATTAATTTAAAGCTTTTAAAAATTATGAAAAAATGCTTGTATAGGTTTATAAACTAAAGGATGATGCAAATATACTATTTTTCAAACTATATATATATTTTAAAAATATGAGGAAAAAATTAGGTATCAACACTTGTCTCTCCACATGCGCAACTCACATATATAGCTCGCCTTGTCACGCCGCATGTGCAGATATCAATAATAACAATAGCACGGACAACTCACATGCGAACACCCCGACAATCCTCTCAACAATATTACGTGAGCCAAAAATATAACAACATAATATAATGACTTGCACCACATGTGACCATATGCCACAATATTTCTTAAATATTATTTCAATACCACAACCACTCATAGCCTTCGGCTCAACAATAATGACAATAATAGAAATGAGATGACTAAAGAAATACACCGAGAATAGCTACACCTAACTAAGGCAATTAATGCATCACAGAAGAAAACAAGGATGTTATGACACGGAACAAAACAACCAAACACAAGTGAAGAAATAAAACGTATCAATAAGAGTTACTACCGAGGTACCACCTCGTAGTCTCAAATCATACATAAATTCACAATTTTTTATTATATTACCACGAGAGCCTTGCATTTAGTTTTTAAAAATTATTTTTCCGAAATAGCATTCAACGTTTTAGCCCACCTTATCAAACTGCATGACTTCTAGTAGTTCCCCTACTAGCTAAGCGTATCAAGCCCACCTTATCTCACCGTATACGTTTCAACCCCAAACCTTATACCACCTCAAGTGCCCAAATATCACAACTTGTCAAAGAAACCAATAATAACAGTATTCTTCACAATAAGGAGCCCACGACTCAACTACAATATACTCAAAGTCTCAATAACAACAACATGAATGGAAAAGTAACTCGGCAAGGAACAATATCTCCTTTAATCACGACTTCAAGAAAAATAGATTAATGCCTCTTGATAACTTAAATTTCCATTTAATTATTCGAAGATAAAATCAATAATGAAAGTGTCTCCACGAAATGGCTACTTAACAATAAAAGAATCCACGAAATGGATTAAGTGGTAAAAATTCCAGATAAGCATATAAGATCAAACTCGGCAAGTAAAGAATGTACATGTAACTATAACTTCAACAAGGCATGTAATAGTGGACATGGCGAATAAAGATATAACAATGTGCCAACAGTTTCCCATTAAATACATAAAAGATGCCTTAGATTTTAAACCTATAGAATTTCCCACATATAAGTCGAGTACGTACTCATCACCTCGCGTACACGGCTTTCACATTTCAAAATTAGCACAAACGACTCAATTCCTAAGAGGTTATTCCCCCACACACAGTTAGGCAATATACATACCTTAACGAAGCTAGGTCGATGCTCTAAAATAGCCTTCTCGTGTGAAACAATCTCTGGACGGCCCAAATCTAGCAAAATAATTTCATACATAATTAAAACTCATAGGAAATAATTTCGGATAATAAAATTTCGACTTTTAATTTTATACAAAAAAGTTAACTCGAAAATCAATCCCGGAACCGCACCTCGGAACCCGATAAAAATTCACAAAATCCGAACACCTATTCCGATACGAGTCCAACCATACCAAAATTATCAAATTCTGATATTGAATCGCCCTTCAAATCCTCATTTTACATTTTGAAAGGTTTTACAAAAAAAATTCCATTTTCTTCCATTCAATTCATTAATTAAGAATGAAAATAATCATGAAATATAATGAAAATTGAGTAGGAAACACTTACCCCAATTCATATGGTGAAAATCGCTAAATCCCAAGATCCCCAACTCAAAATATGGATATATATATATATATATATATATATATATATATATATATTGTATGTTATATACAAAAATTATAATATGAATTTTATACATTTTTTCGACTAGTGAATGTAAGTAGTTTTTGGCACGGACTAAGTCCAAGTTTTTTTCTCTCTATTTGTAGTGCAGTTATCAACTTATCATTCTGCGTGTTCAAAGAGAATTTAATTATAAAATATTAAATTCAATGGGGAGATGCTATTGGAATGCTATTGTGAGCTTCGATGTACGTTCAAGAAATTTAGAAATTTGGCAAGTGCTAAAGAATATGCTACAGTTAAATTGGTTGTGCTACTTTCTGTTCCCATATGCAAATGAGATTATAATTAACGAGTAGTGACGAATAGTGGCGGAAACATAATTGTTCGCCGTTACTTAATGGATCTGAATAGGTTTGTATGATTAAAATTTATAATAAAAACTTAATTTTACTAAGATGTTATCATTCACATTCATTATTAACAGCAGCCGTCGCTTACCATTATTAACTACCACCATGCCACCCACCATCACCATACCACTATTTCTCAACCACAACTACACACTTATCCACCTCAACTACCACAATTAACCACCCCATCACCACCAACAACCATAACCGACACTGCCCACTATTATAAATTACCACCACCCACATCATCTTCCTCAATCACAACCACAACCACCACCACCACCCAACATTATTAACTATCACCAACCACCATCACCATCCTCGACCATAATCACCATCATTATCAATCACCACTAGCTACTATCCAGAACCGCCACCGTAAACCAAAATCATCACTAATCACCGCTTCTAGCCGGCATTCACAAGAACCGTCGTTAGCCATCACCATCACTAAAATACCATATTTAAAAAAAAGTTTACTAATAGAATATATTAATTAGTATTTTATTTAATTTTATGTTTATTAATTTTCAAATAAAGTTAAATTTTATACATTCAGATGTTAAAAAACAAACAGTCTTAATCATTTAATATTCAGATCTTAATATTTAGTTGAGTATTCAGATTCAAATGTCTTAATCTTAATACACATCTTGATATTCAGATGTGTATTCAGAATCAGATGTCTTAATCTTTAAACAACAATGAGGCCTAAATATTGCTCAAACTTTCTAAAAGTATATTATATGTTGGATAAAATTTTATTTATAATTAATCGTTACAAATTTTCATTATTTCTTATATTCGTTGTTTTACCTTTTTAATATAAAATTATTTAGCACAAGAAAATTACCATTTTTATCAACAAATTACAAAAAATAAATAAATTAAAAATTCATTATTTCCTTATGTTAATTGTATGACCTTTTCATTTGGGGAGCTAAGAAGGCGGCGTACAAAAAGCTAAGAAGACGGCGTACTTGAAGTTAGTGGGGAGCATAGATGAGTAGGAGATGCGAGCATGCATGGCGAGGTATAAGACAACTAGGAAGGAGGCTAAGTTGGCGGTCACAGAGGCTAAGACTGCGGCTTATGGTCGTATGTACGAGGAACTAGGTAAAAAAGGCAGGGAGAAGAAGTTATTCCGGCTGGTCAAGTTGAGAGAGAGGAAGGCTCGGGATTTGGACCAAGTGAGATGCATCAAGGACGAAGATGGTAGAGTATTGATGGAAGATGCCCAGATTAAGAGGAGATGGCAAACTTACTTTCATAAACTTCTGAATGAAGAAGGGGATCGGGATATTGTGCTAGGCGAATTGGAGCATTTCGAGAGTCACCGTGACTTTAGGTACTGCAGGCGTATCGAGGTTGATGAGGTCGTGGGAGCTATGCGTAAGATGAGTAGGGGAAGAGC
>AWOL01S0021134.1:118708-137721 GCA_000715115.1 Nicotiana otophora
CTCCTATTGCCACCCTTATCACTCCTTTAGCCACCCTTATCGATCCGCCCACACAATATCAATAGCAAACAAACACAATAGTGAAATGCCACCCTTATCTCCCCAAAATAACAACTCACACAACACAACATTTTACATGGGAAATTATCACAACAACATAACAAAAATCAATTCATATCATAATTTGCCCAATGGCCACAACCAAATTTGAAAGCTACAACCAAGTCAATTAATTTCACAGCAAATAGCCAAATGCTCCACACAATATGTACAACACCCATAAATAATCAATAGAGATAGAAATTACTCAACATAAAGCAAAGTCTTCATAAAAGATCAAATTTTCAATAATTATATAAACACCTCTTTTTAAGCTCATTTAATTAATTATTTGCAGAGGAAAAAATCTAAAATGAAATTAAATTCCAATAATTATCAAACTAGCAAATTCACGAAATTTCATAAATAATCAAATAACAATCACATCACGTTGTCATATAAAAACAGAGTCAACAACAAGGGTTTAGGCACAATAAGTAGATGATTAAATACATGCCAACAATTATCCAATTTACTACACAATATGCTCAAGACTTTTAACTCAATAAAATTTGCATATATAAACCAAGTACGTACTCGTCACCTCGCGTACATGGTTTTCAATTACCCAAGTTGCACATAAGACTCAATGCCTAAGGAAAATTTTCCCCACTCGAGGTTAAGTAAGACACTTACCTCTTTGAAGTTATACCGATATTCCAAAATCGCCTTCTTGCTTGAATTGACCTCCTGACAGCTCAAATCTATCCAAATTNCGATGTGGATGTGAGGGCACATTAGGATAGATAAGATTAGGAATGATGTTATTCGGGAGAAGGTACACGTGGCTCCCATTGATGACAAGATGTGGGAAGCAAGGCTTAGATGGTTCGGACATGTTCAAAGGAGAAGCCCAGATGCTCCGGTACGGAGGTGTGTGTCACAACCCAAAATCCCACCACAGGAGTCGTGATGGCACCTAGTCTTTAAGACTAGGTAAGCTGATTTCCAATGCATTTTTGAAGCCATTTTCTTTTTTGAATTAAATAAGTAACCAAAACTAACAACGAAAATAATTACAATATACAACCTCCCAAGACTGGTAGTACTGAGTTACGAACTCTAACTGAATACATAAAATGATCACGAGGACCGAATATATAATATTGTTTAATTATAAGTTAACAGTACAATGAAATGAAAGGACTCCAAGGAACTGCGATGACCAAGCAGCTCTACCTTGAATCTTTACGATCCCGCTTTAACTCTGCTCAAGTCTGTTATCTTCAATACCTGACTCTGCACAAAAATGTGCAGAAGTGTAGAGTGAGCACACCACAGCGGTGCCCAGTAAGTATCAAGACTAACCTCAATGGAGTAGAGACGAGGTACAGTNGATGCGGGACCCGCCTCTCGGAACCCAACATAATTTTCATGAAATTCGAACACCCATTCTGATACGAGTTCAACCATACCAATTTTATCGAATTTCAATAACAACTCGACTTCCAAATCTTAAATTTTTATTTTTGGAAGATTTTACAAAAATCTTGATTTTTCCTCCATTAAATCCGAATTAAACGGTGGATTCAAAGACATAATCATGGAAATTAATTAAAACTGGATAAAAATCACTTACCCCAAATACCCACGTCAGAATCTCTCCAAAAATCGCCTTCTATCGAGCTCCAACTTTGATTTTGAGTTATGAACTCATACCCCCATTTTTGGGACTTTTAATCCTGCCAGATAGGCCTTCTTCGCATTCGCGACCATTGCCTCGCGTACGCGAAGGCCAAAACCCAACTGCCTCAAATCCTTCATCACGTTCGCGATCTCCTCGTCGCATTTGCGAAGGCCAATTGTTTCTGCCCCATCATTTCCTCTTCGCGTTCGCGAACCCCTCGTCGCGTTCGCGATGACCAGCTGACCAACTCCTTCGCGTTCGTGTTCGCGAAGGCCAAACGACCCCAGGACCCTATCTTCCTTTCTTCTTCGCGTTCGCGTTGCTTGGGCCGCATTCACGAAGGCTTGCCATGCTCCTTCTTCGCGTTCGCGTTCGCGTTCACAGCTTCGCGGGCGCGAAGGACAAATCATCAGCCCCTCAAATTCTTCTTCACGAACGCGGGACTCCCTTCGGGTTCGCGAAGAAGGAAATCAGACTTCAGCAACAACAGTCCAAACAACTCTAATTTGGTCCGAAACCACCCCGAAACACACCCGAGCCCCTCGGGACCCCGTCCAATCATACCGACCAATCCCATACCATATCACAGACTCGCTGAAGGTTTCAAATCACATCCAATTACGCCGAAAATACAAATCGCACCACAAATCAAACTTATGAACTTCAAAAACTTTTAACTTCTAAAACTCGTGCTGAAACCTATCAAACCAACCCGGAATGACGTCAAATTTTGTAGGCAAGTCTCAAATTACATCATAACGGAGCTGTTCCAACTCTCGGAATCGCATTCCGACCCCAATATCAAAAAGTCAACCCCCAGACAAACTTTCTAAATTTTTGAGTTTCGCCATTTCAAGCTTAATTCCACTACGGACCTCCAAATAATTTTTCGGACACGCTGCTAAGTCCAAAATCATCATACGGAGCTAACGGAACCGACAGAACTCCATTCTGGAGTCGTCTTTATACAGTTCCGACTACGATCAAAATCGTAAGACTTAAGCTCCCTCTTTAGGAACTAAGTGTTGCAAAACACTCCGAATCATCTGTAATTCAAACTCGACCACACACGCGGGTCATAATACATATTGCAAGGCTGCTCAAAACCTTAAGTCACTGAACGAGGCGTAAATTCTTAAAACGACAAGTCGGGTCGTTACAGTGTGAGCGGATGGTTGTGGAGGGCACGAGAAAAGGTAGAGGGCGGCTTAAGAAGTGTTAGGGAAAGGTGATAAGATAGGATATGGCGAGGCTCCAGATTTCCGAGGACATGACACTTTATAAGAAGATATGGAGGTCGAGTATTAGAGTTGTAGGTTAGGATGTAGTTGAGTCTTGACTTACTTCTACCATTGTGGAACTAGCCAGGTTGGGTTTTTGTCTAAGATAGCTAGTGACAATATTGTGTTTTACTACTTCGCTTTTCACTGCATGTCCTATTTACTAGCTATCGCTTTTGCTTTGCATCTTTCTTCTGCATTTCATGGTGTTCCTATTTTTCCTATGATTGTTGTGGTGATACTAATATTGTCTTCTTTTGTCCTTTTGTCTTTTTGTTTTTTTGAGCCGAGGGTCTTTCGGAAACAACCTCTCTACTCTTTTAGGGGTAGGGGTAAGGTCTGCGTATACACTACCCTCCCCAAACCCCATTAGTGAGATTTTACTAGGTTGTTGTCATGTATTGTCATAACATTATGAATGTAATAAATCTCCCTTTAAAGTTTTGTCATTTTAAGTTTTTAAGTTTTCAACTGTAGAACTTTATCTAATATTTTAGGACTTTGAATTAAATCACTCAATTTTTTATATGTGTTAATAAAGTTTTTCACAACAAGAATCAAGATAATGTATTGACACAAATGACTAACTTGGATATTTGTTATACACTTCACTTTTTATCTTATACTTCCTCCATTTTAATTATGTGAATCTATTACTCCATATGTTTCGTGTTTTAGTTACTATTTGGGGAGTCTATGAGGTTCATATTTGACCACAATTTTCTTAACTATTTTATAAGTAATTTGAAATATAATTTACTAAGACTTGTAGTACTTTGGATGTAGTTATGCAAATTTTATTTTAAAAAACTTGTAAAATCGATGTCTAATTTTATGGTCAAAATCAAGAACTTTGACCCTCGTACTCCGAATCAAGCTATATAGATTAAAATAAAGGGCTACTATTTTGAAAGTCAAATAAGACATTTTATCGCTTTTTTGCAAATACTTTTATTTTATTGGAAGTGCAAGTCCTAATCGGGTCGGATGATGTGTCGCATGCCCACTAGCATGATCCACAGGATAAGAACAAGTTGAAAAAGATAGCTTCTGAACTTGTCCTACTCTTCCAGAACAAGACCTTGGGGATAACCCCTTCCTCTTGTTCTCATCGTGTAATTTCTCCATAAGTGTCCTGATTTGGCTTAACCCACCATTTCGCGTCTCCAATCAGACATTGGATTAGATTCACTTTGCTCTGCAATTTTCCAACCCCATCAACGAGAGTTCTAAACTGCTCGTAATTGTGATTAACGGGTGTCGTAATGTTTCAAAGCATCTTGGATAGCCAGTATAAGAGCAAAGGGGCACTTTTTGTGGAACATTTGTAAAAACATGCTAGATGTTTGTTTTCTATAAATTTTTGTAAACCTTGTTAATTTTCTTAAACTTAATGTATGTTCTATATTTTTGATGTTATTATGTTATTTTATTAATTATAAATTAATAATTTTAAATATTCACGAGGCTTACACCTCATTTCTTAAGGCTTTAAAGATGAAGCAGGGCCTAGCTCTCATATGAACCGTCCTGTACCTGAAATGTGGTAACATAAAAATTGAGCCTAAATATTAAAATACTCGTTATTTATCATAGCCAAACCATCTCATAAAAGGGCAAGAGTAATATAAAATTGATATGCATAAGTGAGTTTAATAAAATATTTTACAATTTGAAATATTTAATAGTTCCAAATGGTAAATACATATGTTACCCCATGAACTATGGACCAAATTCCCTTGACATACTTTTTGCGGATAAAAATTATTTTATACACTTAACCTTTTCAAAGTGTAGCGAATACACACCACTTTTATTTTGCCCACTATTTTTAAGAAGGTGCATATCACGCACTAAAAGAATTGTAACACGTGTAATTATTTTCTTAAAAATAAAAAATACTTAAAAGTACAATTCTACCCCCTAATTACCAAAAAATATCCAATTTCTCCATCTTCATCATCTCCCAGACTATCACCTGAACCATGGGTGACGCCGCCACCACCACCACTAAGACTTCAAAAGCACTAATTTATCCTAGCAATTTACCTTTGTCCCAAATATAAGTTGATCTTCGCTAGTCAAAACTGCAATGAAAACCCTTTGAACCACCACAAAAAGCTAAGAACAAAAACTCATAAAAACATGGAGAAAATAACCTAGAAATTCATACAACTCATAGAGGTATAACGGGCCCATATGATGGAGCAATAAAGTAACACACAACCACAATGTCAAAATCGCAATTCAAGATTCAAGAATTTCAGCTAATTGCCAAAACCACAAACAAAATCAACAAAATCACTATTCAACCTCTGCCACCTCTGATTACGATTCCATTTTAACTAAGAAAATCATTGTTAACATCTGATTTAAGAAGAATTTAGTGAGGAGTAGATGGTGACAGTAGAATCACTAGTGTAGAATGTGGCTATGGAGTAGCTATTGGAAAAAACGAAAAGAAAGGGATTTGAGTAGAAGACTAACGGAGGTACAAAAAAAGGAAAAATTAAGTAAGAAAGAGTAAGACATGGGGGATGTGGTGGAGGCCAACGGGGAACGGCAGTGTTCAGGTGAGGGACATGATGGCAGGGGTTCAATTGGGGATGAAGGGCCTAGTGCTTTTTTCTCTTTTTTTATTTATTTATTAAAATAAGAAATATATAAAGAAAATAGAATAACATCTTGACACGTCACCTTACATAAGGAATTGGACAGAATATATATAGGTTTTAAGTGCTCAAACTTTTTTTGTTAAACACGTGCGGGCCATTTGGCAAAAGTGGTGTGTCTTAGACACACTTTGAAAATGTTGAGTGTGTAAAATGATTTTTGTCCACAAAAAATATGTAATAGAGATTTAGTCCATAGATCCGGGGTAAACTATGTATTTTGCCGTTCATTTATCATCATAAGGAACATTGTCCTCATTAACATCATTACATTTATTAATCACAATTTCTGGGCAACAATGATGATGGAATACCTCAAGATGCCATACATGATGATTTTCTTATCCCCCTCATGAACAACTAGGCAAATATATATATTAATGATCCAAGATGACTGGCGTACCAGAACTAGCTGAGCAATAATACACCCAGTAGAAGCTCACAGGATTGGCCATCCTCTCGACCAGTTAGGCAAAACAGAAATATATTTTTTTAAAATGTGTTTTCAAATCCATTTCAATCGCATAAGTTCATGACTTTTAGCCGAAATCATTCAGTATGTCAAAATAAAGCAAGGCAACTTACATTATACTTTCATCATGAAATATTTTTATAAAAATCATTTCAGTACATGCCATAATGTTTTTGTTAGTAAATTGTATTTGTAAACTAATTTTGGAGAAGATAAACTAACATATAAACAGAAATATAAACGAAACGGAATTTAATTCGAGCCCACTGAATTCACAGTGTTTCCTTAAGGAACTTAATCTTCTCCTTGTACCCGAGGTTTTGGATTATTTTCTCCCAGGATAGAACGAATTACACACTGGTATAGCGGTACTTCAAACCACAGTGTTTCAGCGAACACAATGATCGGTAGCAAATCACACTTACTGTTACTTTCCTTGTAGTTAAAATAATACAGAAGAAAGGAGGAGAATTCAAAAATTCGTATGGAAAATCTGAGAGAATGGAAGGACTGCAATTTCTAGCCCCAACATGTTGAGTTCAAACGAAGAGGTGTAACTCTTCAGAGGTCAGTTACGTAAAACAACCATAACGTAAATGGCCATTTACGCAAATTAAAATGGGAATTATTTGGTCCAAAAACATTAATCAATCAATCGATCATTTGACCAAATCCAAATCCAAATCTGAATCCGAAGCCGAAGCCGAGCGACGACGACGGCGCGAGGCTTGCCTTCTTCTTAGACGGCTCGAGGCTTGCCTTCTTCTTAACTCTTTAATCAATCAATCAATCATTTGACCAAATTCCAATCCCAATCCCAATCTGAAGCCGAAGCCGAAGCCTAGCCGAGCGAGCGACGACGACGACGGCGACGACGGCGCGAGGCTTGCCTTCTTCTTAACTCTTTAAGAGCTAAAAGAAGAGCAATTGTATATATATACCCATAAAAATTCTTTTCCTCCTCCAATATGGGATAATGTCCCTTTGTCAAGGAGGGAAACTCAAATATTTCATTTTTTCTCTATTTTTCATTCACCCTCTTTTAAGCTAAAATAGTTTAAATAACCCAAAACTCCCCCACATGAATGGGGAATGGCTATATCACGGAAATATGCATGAAAAACTGTGTGATTCGCAAGCAAGGATTAATCGCATCTGGATAAGTAGGTTTCCCTTTGAACTTTTCGTAGTGAACCCCATCTTTTCATTTTAAGAATTAGCGCCCCGTTCAGCGACTTAAGGTCCCGAGCAACTTCGTAATATGTATTATGACTCGCAGGTGTAATCGAGTTGGATTTTCGGAAGATTTAGAATTTAATTGAAAGAGAAATTTCTCACTTCAAAGCTTAAATGGAAAGAATTGACCAGAGAGTTGACTTTTGAGCAAACGATCTCGGAATAGAATTTTGATGATGTCAATAGCTTCGTATGGTTATTTCGGACTTCGGCGTATGTCCGAATTCGGAAGTCCATAGGACAATTCGACGCATTTTGGCGAAAGTTGAAAAATAGAAGATTTTTTAAAAGTCCTATCGAAGGGTGAATTTTTGATAACGAGGTTGGATTTCAATTCAGAAAATGGGAATAGCTCCATTACGTCAATTATGAATTGTGTGCAAAATTTGAAGTCATTCTGGATTGATTTGATACGTTTCGGCGCAAAATATAGAAGTTGAAAGATTTAAAAACTTATAATTCGATTCGGTGCGCGATTCATAATTTCGATATTTTTTGATATAATTTGAAACCCCGAGTAGGTCCGGGTAGTGTTACGAGACTTATTGGTAAATTCGGACGAGGTCCCGAGTATCTCGGATGAGTTTCGGATCGAATTTGGACTTGTTGAAAATGTTGGAATTTTTGGCTGTTTCTGGGCAGAAGCTGTCGGCATCGCACATACAGAATTTTGGGTGCAGGTGCGACCACGCAGAAGCGAGGGAGCCATCACAGAAGCGAAGATGGAAGGGCATGGCAGTGTTCGCAGGTGCGCCCGCACCTGCGGAACCGCAGAAGCGGGAAAGGAAGGCGCAAATGCGCATGTTGAATCGCACCTGCGAATGCGCAGAAGCAGAAAGGAGTACGCAGGTGCGATGTGTTTATTGGCAGTGGTCTTCGCTCACAAAAGCGAGCTCGCAGGTGCGACAAAATGGTGTGCAGGTGTGCAACTGGGCAGAATGTTAAGGACCAAAAATGATCATTTCGCCATTTTCGTTTTGGATTTTTGGAGCTCAGATTTGGTCGATTCTGGAGGGATTTTGCACAAACTTGGTCTGGGTAAGTATTCTATATCCTTAAGTGTTTATATTTCATGAATATATAATTTTGATTTTAATGGAAGAAATCAAGATTTTGGCAAAATCTTCCAAAACCAAAAATTTAAGATTTGGAGGTCGAGTTGTTATCAAAATTTGATAAGATTGGTATGGTTACTCTCGTATCGAAATGGGTGTTCGGATTTCATGAAAATTATGTCGGATTCCGAGAGGCGAGCCCACGTTGACTTTTGTTGACTGTTTGAAATAAATTTTTAAGTCGACGTATTATTATCCAAAATTATTTCCGATTAATTTTAATGAAGTCATACAATTAATTTGGATAGATTTGAGCGGTCCGGAGGTCAATTCAAACAAGAAGGCTGTTTTGAAATATCGGCCTAACTTCAAAAGGTAAGTGTCTTACCTAACCTCGAGTGGGAAAATTACCCCTTAGGCATCGAGTCTTATATTCCATTTGTAAAATGTGAAAAGTCATATACGCGAGGTGAAGAGTACGTACTCAGGCTTATATGTGCAAATTTTATTGGATTAAAGTCTTAGGAATTATTGTGTAGTAAATTGGATAATTGTTGGTATTTATTAAATCATCTATTTGCCATGCCTAAATCCTTATTGTTGAATTTGTCTTTATATGATAATTTGATGTGATTGTTACTTGAAAATTTATGTAATTTCATGAGTATTACTAGTTTGATATTTCTTGGAATTTAATTTCATTGTGAATTTTCCCTATGCAAACAATTAATTAAGCAAGTTTAAAAAGAAATGTTAATATAATTATCTAAATTTGGACTAAGGAAGGTGTTGCCTTATGCTGATTAGTTTCTATCTCTGTTTATTGTTCTTGAGGTGTTATACACATTGTGTGGAGCCTTCGGCTATTTGTTGTGAAATTAATTGATTTGGTTGTATCTTTGAAAAGTTTGGTTGTGGCCATTGGGCAAATTGTGATATGAATTGATTTTGTTATGTTGCCGTGATAATTTTTCATGTAAATTATTATGTTGTGTGAGTTATTATTTTAAGGATATAAGGGGGGCATTTCACTGTTGATATTATGTGGGTATAAGGGTGGCATTTCACTGTTGTTATGTTTGTTGAAATATTATCTGGGCGGAGTGATAAGGGTGGCAATAGGAGCGATAAGGGTGGCTATTGATATTGTCAGGGCGGAGGGATAAGGGAGACTATTATATGAGTGATAAGGGTGGCAATAGGAGCGATAAGGGTGGCTATTGATATTGTCAGGGCGGAGGGATAAGGGAGACTATTATATGAGTGATAAGGGTGGTTATAGGAGAGATAAGGGTGGCTATTGTCAGGGACGATATGTGATGATATGGAGTTGTTGTGTTTGGTGAATCCCATGTGATGTTGTAATTTTTCTTGTGTTTATTTTTATATCTTGTGCAAATTGTCTTGTTGTTGGTAAATTGATAACAATCTGATCTATGTTGAATTGGGAGCCTGTGACTATTGCCAGGTGGATTATAAAATAAAATGTGGGCACGAGGTGCCGTGAGTAAATAATGAGGATATTGGCACGTGAATTGTCTGTGCAGTTGTGATAGGAAATGTGGGCACGAGGTGGTGTGATTAAATGATAATGATATTTGGCACGTGAATTGTCCGTGCAGTTGTGATATGAAATGAGGGCACGAGATGTCGTGAAAATATGATGATTTAATTATGGGCACGAAGTGACGTGGAAATATGAAAAACGAGCGGAGAGCCGTGTTTACGAAAAATATGAAAATGGGATGAGACCCGTATTTTTATGATTATGAAATGAGGTGTCACATGGTGACGTTTTGATTGAAAGAATTATATTCAAAATATTTATTTGGGAGGATTCTTATTTTGAAAATATTATACAAAAGAATTGTATTTGAAAGATATTTATTTGAGGGAATTATATTTAAAGAGAGTTATTTGGAAGAATTATATGTGAACGATATTTATTTGAAGAACTTGATTTAATTAGGTGTACTTGTATTTATTAATTGTTGAGCGATATTAATGGTGTTCTTGTTGTCTTGCTGTACATATCACTGGTTATTTTGTCACGACCCGAAATTCCCACCTCCGGACCGTAATGGCGCCTAACATTTCAGTTGCTAGGCAAGCCAACGTTAAAATAATATTATCCATTTTAAAACAATTTTTAAATTTATTAATAACAAAGAAACAAATGCGAAAGTAAAGTCTAAAATGTAGTGAATAATCCATAATTAAACAACGGTGTCAAAATATCATTCCAGAATTGGTGTCACAAGTGCACGAGCTTCTAGAATAATACAAATAAGGGTCTGAATAAAATAAAATTGTCTGGAAACAAACGCACAGCTAAAGACTTCAGAACTGTGAATGTCGTGCAGTTATACCTCAAGTCTCCTCTGAGTAGCTGAAATTCGAGCAAGTCTTTGGTACGCCGCTGGGACCAACTTCGAAATTTGCACAAGAAGTGCTGAGTGTAGTATCAGTACAACCGACCCCCTGTACTGGTAAGTGCTGAGCCTAACCTCGACGAAGTAGTGACGAGGCTAAGGCAGTTCACTTACATTAACCTGTATGCAATATTAGTATCAACAACAAATAATAGAAATACATCAGGTAACTGATTTATAATAATTGAAGCCAACTCAACAGTCATAATCCATTATTATTTCAACCAATTTCCTTTATAGCGTGCAAACCGCTTCCACAATATATTCATTTTCAATCCTCTCATATAATTATTTTTAATCAAGTATATATTGACTTTTAAATAAGTCTATTGCGGCGTGCAATCCAGTCTCCCAAATATTGACTTTTAATAAGTCTATTGCGGCGTGCAACCCGTTCCTCCAATATATTCAATTCAATCAATTTTGTTGCGGCGTGCAACCCATTCCTCCAATATATTCATTTTAATTAGTTCTGTTGCGGCGTGCAACTCGTTCCTCCAATATATTTTACCAACTCTTAAATGTAATAAGAATACTCCAATAAATACCACGTTCAATGAGAAACTATTAAGCATCAAAGCATGCAATAATTATAATTCATTTATGAAACAAACAATGACAAGTAGAAAATAATTGTGGAAATCGGAGAGAAAATAGGCATTATAATATTTAATATGCTAAATGTCAAGTAACAATTAATGCACATAAATCAAATAAGCATGTAACAATTATTACTGGAATTCAAGAATTAATATTTGGCAAAGAATATGAGAGAAATAATTATTATAACAATTAATTCGTATATTAAAATAAATTTAGGATTTTCAAATACTTATGCAACAATTAATTTGACGACGTATAGGCACTCGTCACCTCGCCTATATGTCGTTCACATGCATTTCACATAACAAATAATTTAAGGGTTCTATTCCCTCTAGTCAAGGTTAACCACGACACTTACCTCGCTTTGCAAATTCCAATAAATTATTCGACCACAGCTTTTCCTTTTGAATTTGTCTCCAAAAGTGTCAAATCTATTCACAAACAATTCGATATACTCAATACGAATTATAGAAATTAATTCCATATGAATTTATTAATTTTTCGGATTAAAATCCAAAATTCATTTAAATATTTGTCTGTGGGACCCACGTCTCAAATCCCGGAAAAACTCACGAAATCCGAACACCCGTTCCGCTACGAGTTCAACCATACAAATATTATCCAATTCCGATGTCAAATGGACCTTCAAATCTTAAATTTTTGTTTTTGAAAGATTTTATAAAAATATGATTTTTCTTCCATAAATTCATGGATTCATGATGTAAATGAGTATGGAATCATGAAATATAATCAATATAGGATAAGGAACACTTACCCGAATATTTTTCCGCGAAAATCGCCCAAATATCGCCTAAATCCGAGACTTAAAACTCAAAACTGAGTAAAAATGAGGTCTTCCGAATTTATGGGCTCTGCCCAGTCTTTTCCGCATATGCGTACCATATTTCCGCAGCTACGGACTCGCTTCTGCGAAGCGGAGTCCTCTTATGCGCAAGGCTGCCCCTCTCCTCTTTCCCGCTTCTGCGACGCGTGGGCCACTTTTACGGTCACGCTTCTGCAAAAGCCCATTTGTTTCTGCGGACTGTCCGGTTCTGCGAGGCATGGCTCGCTTATGCGAGCTCGCTTCTGCGGCCAAGACTTCGCAAAAGCGAAGGCACCTGAAGCAACAACTTTCAGATTTTGTTTAAGTCCAATTCTTGTTCCGATTTCGATTCGAATCACACTCGGGGTACTCGGGACCCCGTCCGAATATATCAACAAGTCCCGTAACATAATACGGACTTACTCGGGGTCTAAAATCACGTCAAATAACAATGAAATTATAATTCACACCTCGATCCAAACTTTTAAGTTTTAAACGTTTCAATTTGTAAAACTCGTGCCACAACATATTAAATGAATCCGGAATGACTTCCAATTTGGCACACAAGTCATAAATGACATAACAGAGCTATTCAAATTTCCATAATCGGATTCCGGCTCCGATATCAAAAAGTCAACCCCGTGATCAAACTTGGAAAGCTTTAGCCTTTAAATTACTAGTTTTCGTTAAATGGTCATAATTTGAGCTAGGGACCTTCCAATTAAATTCTGGGCATACGCCCAAGTCCCAAATCACGATACGGACCTATCGAAACTGTTAGAACACTGATAAGGATTCATTTGCCCAAAATGTTGACCAAAGTCAACTCAATTGAGTTTTAAGGCTCTATTTCACAGTTTAATCCATTTTTCACATAAAAACTTTCCAAATAATTTTACGGACTGCGCACGCAAGTCGAGAAATGATAAATAGTGCCTTTTGAGGTTTTAGAACATCGAATTATTTATTAAATTTAAAGATGACATTTTGGGTCATCACATTCTCCACCTGTAAAACAAACGTTCGTCCTCGAACGGAGTTAGGAAAAGTACCTGAGCTGGTGAATAAGTGTGGATATTTACTCTGCATGTCTGACTCGGACTCCCAGGTAGCTACCTCTACCGGCTAACCTCTCGATTGCACCCGAATTGAAGGATAACTCTTAGACCTCAATTGCCGGACCTGCCGGGCTAGAATAGCCACCGGCTCCTCCTCATAAGTCAAATCTTTGTCCAATTAGACTGAGCTGAAATCTAACACATGGGACGGATCACCGTGATATTTTTGGAGTATAGACATATGAAACACCGGATGAACCGCTGATAAACTAGGTGGTAATGCAAGCCTGTAGGCTACTTTACCCACCCTCTCAAGAATTTCAAAGGGTCCGATATACCTAGGGCTCAACTTTCCCTTCCTTCCGAACCTCATTACACCTTTCATAGGTGAAACCCGGAGTAATATTCTTTCTCTAACCATGAATGCAATATCACGAACTTTACGGTCGGCATAACTCTTTTGCCTAGACTGAGCTGTGCGAAGTCGATCCTGAATAATCTTGACCTTATCCAAGACATCCTGTACCAAATCGGTACACAATAACCGAGCCTCTCCCGGTTCAAAACCAGATAACTGGCGAACGGCATCGCCTTCATATAATGCCACATATGGATCCATCTGAATGCTCGACTGGTAGCTATTATTATAAGAAAACTCTGCAAGTGGCAAGAAATGATCCCAAGAACCTCCAAAGTCTATAACACAAGCGCGAAGCATATCTTCCAATATCTTAATGGTGCGCTCTGACTGTCCGTCTGTCTGTGGATGAAATGTTGTACTCAACTCAACCCGTATGCCTAACTCACGTTGTACAACCCTCCAGAAGTGTGAGGTAAACTCTGTACCTCGGTCTAAAATAATAGACACGGGCACACCGTGAAGGCGGACAATCTCACGAATGTAAATTTCAGCTAACCTCTCTGAAGAATAGGCAACTGCCATTGGAATGAAATGTGCTGACTTGGTCAACCTGTCCACAATGACCCAAACTGTGTCGAATTTTCTCTGAGTCCGTGGGAGTCCAATAACAAAATCCATGTGATACGCTTCCATTTCCACTCAGGAATTTCTAACTTCTAAAGCAAACCACCAGGTCTCTGATGCTCGTACTTAACTTGCTGAAAATTTAGACACCGAGCTACATATACAGCTATATCCTTTTTCATTCTCCTCTACCAATAATGTTGCCACAAATCTGGATACATTTTAGAGGTACCTGGATGAATAGAATACCTGGAACTGTATGCCTCTTCAAGAATTAATTCACGAAGCACATCCACATTAGGCACATAAATACGGCCCTGCATTCGCAGAACTTCAGTTTCCCCCACAACAACCTATTTGGCATCACCGTGCCGCACCGTGTCCTTAAGGACAAGTAAATAAGGATCATCATACTGTCGCTCTCTGATGTGTTCATATAAGGAAGACCGAGCGACTGTGCAAGCTAGAACCCGACTGGGTTCTAAAACATCTAAACTCACGAACTGATTAGCCAAAGTCTGAACATCTGCAGCTAATGACCTCTCACCAACTGGAATATAGTCAAGACTGCCCATACTCACAGCCTTTCTACTCAAAGCATCAGCCACCATATTGGCCTTTTCAAGGTGATACAAAATGGTGATATCATAGTCTTTCAACAATTCCAACCATCTTCTCTGCCTCAAATTAAGATATTTTTATTTGAACAGATACTGAAGGCTACGATGATCAGTAAATACCTCACACGAGACACCGTACAGGTAATGCCTCCAAAACTTCAGTGCATGAACAATAACTGCCAATTCTAAGTCATGAACAAGATAATTCTTCTAGTGCACTTTCATCTGTTGCGATACATATGCAATCACCCTGCTATCTTGCATTAATACTGCACTAAGCCCAAGGTGAGATGCATCACAATATACTGTATACGATCCTGAACCTGTGGGTAATACCAACACTGACGCCGTAGTCAAAGTGGTCTTGAGCTTCTGAAAGCTCAACTCACACTCGTCTGACCATCTGAATGGAACACCTTTTTGGGTCAGTCTGGTCAGTGGGCTTGCTATAGATGAAAACCCTTCCACGAACTGACGATAATAACCTGCCAAACCTAGGAAACTCCGGATCTCTGTAACTGAAGTAGGTCTAGGCCAATTCTGAGCAGCCTCAATCTTCTTAGGATCCATCCTTATGACTTTTGTCGTTACAACATGCCCCAAAAAGGCAACTGAGTCTAACCAAAATTCACATTTTGAAAATTTGGCATATAATTGATTATTCTTCAAAGTATGAAGCACACTCCGAAGATGTTGCTCATGCTCTTCTCGATTGCTGGAGTAAATCAAGATATCATCGATGAATACAACCACAAAAGAATCTGAATAGGGCTTGAACACCCGATTCATCAAATCCATAAATGCTGCTGGGGCATTTGTCATCCCAAATGACATCACTAGGAATTCGTAATACCCATACCGAGTCCCAAAAGTTGTCTTAGGGACTTCCGATGACCTAATCTTCAACTGATGGTAACTAGACCTCAAATCAATCTTCGAAAATACCTTGGCACCCTGCAGCTGATCAAATAAGTCATCAATGCTTGGCAACGGATATTTGTTTTTAATAGTGTCTTTGTTCAACTGCCGATAATCTATACACATCCACATAGAGCCATCTTTCTTCTTTTACAAATAGTACTGGTGTACCCCAAGGTGAGACACCGGGTCTAATGAATCCATGATCAAGCAAGTCTTGTAACTCCTCTTTCAATTCTTTCAACTCCGGCGGGGCCATATGGTATGGTGGGATAGAAATGGGCTGAGTGCCCAAAGCCAAATCAATATAGAAGTCAATATCTCTGTCTGGTGGCATCCCCGACAAATCTACAGAAAATACTTCTGGAAATTCACGAACAACTGGTACTGAGTCCATAGAAGGAACATCCGCACTGGGATCGCGAATAAAAGCCAAATAGGCTAGACACCCTTTCTTGACCAAACACCGAGCTTTCATATAAGAAATAACCCTGCTGGCAGAATGACCAGAAGTTCCTTTCCACTCTAACCGAGGTAACCCCAGCATGGCTAGGGTCACTGTCTTGGCATGACAATTCAATATAGCATGATAAGGTGACAGCCAGTCCATACCTGAGATGATATCAAAATCTACTATATCAAGAAGTAGAAGATCCACACTAGTCTCAAGATTACCAATAGTAACCACACACGAATGATAGATATGATCTACTACAACAGAGTCTCCCACCGGTGTAGATACATAGACAGAATCACTCAAAGAATCACAAGGCACAACCAAATATGAAGCACAATAGGAGGACACATAGGAATAAGTAGATCCTGGATCAAATAGAACTGAAGCATCTCTATGGCAAACTAGAATAATACATGTGATCACAGCATCAGATGATTCGGCCTAAGCCTAGCTGGAAAAGAATAAAATCGGGGCTGGGCCCCACCACTCTGAACTACGTCCCTAGGACGGCCTCTAACTGGCTGGCCTCCACCTCTAACAGCCCGACCTCCACCTCTAATGGCCTGACCTCCACCCCTAGCTGTCTGACCCCTACCTCTAGCTGGCTGAGCAGGAGGTAAAGCAATAGGTGCCGGTATGATGGCACGAGAATCCTGCCGGGATCTGTTACTCGCTAACCTAGGGCAATACCTCCTAATGTGACCAATGTTCCCACACTCGTAACACCCATCCTGATGTCGTGGCTGCTGAAGCTGAAGTTGACCCGAATGGGCTGATAACTGCTGTAGTAACTCTGGAATGGTGGTGCACTAATAGGAGATGAATGTGCCCTAAATGATGGCCGACCAGAGTAAGGCATAATAGGACCATGACTCCCTGAAGCACCGTGAGATGCCTAAAGTGCCGAATGAAACGGTCTGGGAGGATGACCCATACCAAAATTACCCTTGCCTCCATGCGAGGCACCACTAAAACCACCAAACTGATGAGGCCTCTTATCAGACCTCTGCCCACTCTCTTGTGCAAGAACTATCTCGACCCTTCTCGCGACATTAGCAGCTGCCTGAAAAGAAATCTCACTTCCGGTCTCCTTGGCCATCTGAAGCCTGATAGGGTGAGTGAGTCCCTCAATAAACCTCCTATCTCTCTCCCTCAGTAGGTAGTAAATGGAGAGCATGATAGGCCAAATACACAAAATGGGACTCATACTGAGTAACAGCCATACTGCCCTGCTGTAGACGCTCAAATTGCTTTCGGTAATCCTCCCTCAGTGTGATAGGAAGGAACTTCTCCAGAAATAGCTGAAAAAACTACTCCCAGGTAAGTGCAGGCGATCCAACTGGTCTAGTCAATGTATAATCCCTCCACCATCTCCTGGCAGAACTCGTCATCTGAAATACAACAAAATCAATCCCATTGGTCTCAACTATACCCATGTTCCGCAACACCTCATGGTAGCGTTCTAGATACTCCTGTGGGTCCTCAGAAGGTGTACCATTGAAGTGAACTAAAAAGAGCTTAGTAAACTTATCCAGCCTCAAAAGACATGGCGGGCCTATCACTGGACTGGGCCGCAACAATGGCTGAACTACCCCAACTAGCATGGCTGCTGGAGCCTGATTCTGGGGAGCCATCAGTTCCGGAGCGGGAGTAGTGAGAGCCTGTGCTCCTCCCCAAGCCTGTGAGACGGCTGGTGCAACTGGAAATATACCATTCCGAGCCACGCCCTCCATAAGACTCACCAGACGGACTAGAGTGTCCTGTAGCACTGGAGTAGTTATAAATCCTTCCGGGACCTGAAATGGTCCGACTGGTACATTCTGAACTGGAACCTCCTCCTGAAGATCCACCTGAGGTTCTACAACAGGTACAGCTGCTCGAGCTCTAGACTGAGCTCTACCTTTGCCTCTGCCTCTGCCTCGGCCTCTAGCACGACCTCTACCCCTGGACATAGTTTCCACTGGGGGATCTGGTCCCTGTCCATCGGTAAAGGTATTACGTGTTCTCACCATCTGCGAGAGAATAAGAGTAGAATGGTTTAATCATCGATGATAGAATAAATTTATACGACAGAATAAGAAAGAAGTGATATTGTCCTAAACTTTATAGACTCTAAGAGATAAGTACAGACGTCTCCGTACCGATCCTTCAGACTTTACTAAGCTTGCTTGTGACTCGTGAAACCTATGTAACCTAGTGCTCTGATACCAACTGTCACGAACCGAAATTCCCACCTTCGGACCATGATGGTGCCTAACATTTCACTTGCTAGGCAAGCCAACGTTAGAATAATATAATCCAATTTAAAATATTTATTTAAATTTATTAATAACAAAGAAACAAATGTGGAAGTAAAGTCTGAAATGTAGTGAATAATCCATAATTAAACAACAGTGTCTAAATACCATCCTAGAATTGGTCTCACAAGTGCACGAGCTTATAGAATAATACAAATAAAGGTCTGAATAAAATAAAGCTATCTGAAAACAAACACACAGCTGAAGTAAAGTAGACGGGGACTTCAGAACTGTGAACGCGTGCAGTTATACCTCAAGTCTCCTCTGAGTAGCTGAAATCCGAGCAAGTCTATGGTACGCCGCTGGGACCAACTTCGAAATCTGCACAAGAAGTGCAGAGTGTAGTATCAGTACAACCGACCCCATGTACTGGTAAGTG